>VDFB02361490.1:0-10371 GCA_007258455.2 Sequoia sempervirens
AGGGAGCACCATACTGACATATGATGTAGTTAAGGATGAACTTGGATATGTGTTTACTAGTAATGTAGATCATTGGAATAGCTTCTATCCATTTAGAGAAGTATTTAGTTGTGACAAGGATAAACTTATGACCATTGGAAGAGGTAGGATGGATATTTCCCACAAGGTCAAGTCCCCACTGAGACAATTCCCACAATCATGTAACTAGATGAAGTTCATGAGAGGATGTGTGCATTATATCTCCATGTATCTAACATTGGTGAAATTTCTTGATAAAGTGATAGGTATCATGTTCCATAGAGGGCTAATAATATCCCATTCACATAAGCTTCTTGGCTAAGGTAGGACCAATAGAGTGAGCTCTACATATACCACCATGCACCTCTTGTAAAGTCATTTGTTCTTCATATGAATCAAGACATCCTAGGAGGGTGTTATCTATACTACAATAGTAAAGGGTATCACTAATGATGGCATATTTGGATTCTTGTCAGATAAAGGTCTTGTGCTAGTTAGAGAACAAGTTAGGAGGGATAATTTTTTCATGTAGATGGTCATAAAATTCTTTATACCAAGGTGAATCATGACCAAAAGGTTTACACATGAGTTCAGATTGGGGACACATCGAAAATGGGGACTAAGAGTTTCTTCACCAAGAACTCATATAGTGACACATTATTAGGTATATCCAAAAGAGATCCAATGGTTTCCATTGCATCAACTACTTTTTTTTGGAGTCTTGGGAACTACTCAAAGGTGATGACATCAAATTATAGTTAAAACTATCGACCATGCACTTGTAAGGTGTGAGATTTTCATATTTTGTATCATAGTCATCATTCACCAAATGAGTGACTAGTAGAGAGTCACCATAGACATGGAGGTTCTTAATTTTCCATTTGATAGCCATTTGTAGTCCTATTAGAAATGCTTTGTACTCAAGAATTTTATTCATGCAAGGAAAGGCTATTTTGTATGATTTGGGTATTGAATACCCTTGAGGTGTAACAAAGAGGTTACCAACTCCTTAACCATGATTTGTATAAGACCCATCAAAGTATAATTTCCATATCATAGATGTCTCTATTTTGTAAATGGATACATTAGGAAAATTTGGCACTAGAGGATGATCAACTATTATGAGTACATCTATAGGTTGATTAGCTATTACTTGTCCTTTCATTGCCTTATTATTAACATATTCTATGTCATATTCACTCAAAATCATGACCCACTTTTCTAGCTAGCCTATCAAAGTTTCTTTGCTAAGTAGATATTTCAAAGGATCAATCTTGGTTATCAATTTTGTTTGATGGTTCAACATATAATGTCTAAGCTTTTTTTGTGGAGAAGACAATTGTAAGGCATTCTCATTAAATGGGACTATAATTAATCTCATACCCTACAAGAGTGCAACTGACATTATAGATAGCTCATTCCCTGTCATCATTGGCATTCTATGCTAGCAATGGCCCTAGTGCTGATGTAGTTGCAGATATGTGTAATATTAGGTGTCTACTATCAATGGGAGGCATAAGTACAAGAGGAGTCAATAGATAGTCCTTTATTTGTTGAAATGCTTCTTGAAAATCCTCAATCCATATGAATGGGACTCCTTTTTATAGTAAATGTTGAAATGGATGACACTTATCTACTAATTAAGCAATAATAATTGAGCAATGAACTATCGAATGGAATACAATCTTCCTTGTAGAGTGAATAACTAAATTATGTTCATTGGTAGAGGAATTTCCATGATAGCTTTCACTTTGGTAGGATCAACTTTAGTACCTCTTAAAGAGACAATATACCATAAGTGTTTTCTTGATTAGACCCAAAATAAACATTTCTTTGTGTTTATCCTAAATTTATATTCTTCCTACCTTTTAAAAATCTTGTTTAACACTATTAGATGACTATCTCTTGATAAGGATTTTTTTAGTAATTCATCAGCATATTCTTCCATAAATGTATGCATGTAATCATGAAAGTTAGTATTCATAGCCCTCTGGTACGCTGATCCAACATTCTTAAGACTAAATGGTATAACATTCCAAAAAAAAATACCCAAAGCATAGGTGAAAGTTGTCTTATGTTGGTCATCAAGGGTGATTCTGATCCATTTGTATCTTGAAAAACCATCCATAAGTGATAACATCTCATATCCTATTGTGAGGTCTACTATATATCAATATTAAGCAATGGGAAGTCATCTTTAGGACAAGCTTTGTTTAGATCTATTAAATATATGAATATTGTAATCTTCCCAGTTGGTTTGGTAATAGGAACAAGATTTGATATCCACTCTATGTACTCTATAGGATGAACATAACCAACGTCTAGAAGTTTCTTCAACTCTGCTTTCACTAAGAGGGTGATCTATGGGTGCATTTTTCCCAATTTCTATTTGACTGGTTTAGCGTTTAGAATCAATGGAAAGTGATGCAAAACTAGTTCAGGATCCAACCCAAGCATATCAGCATATGACCACATAAAATTGATTTTTCTCTTAGAAAAGAAAGTAGTGAACTCTGGCTTTTCTTTGGTGGTCAAGGATGCTGCAAAATGAATGATCCTAGGATTATCTTATGTACAAAGATTGGTTTCTTTTTATTTTTCCATGAGTAATGGTGATATCTCTTGATTTATGGGGAGGTATGTGTAGGATCATCATGGAAAAAGTAGGCCCTTAAGTGGCAAAAATCGGAAAAAATCAAAGTTAGAACTTGACTTAAAAGAATTTGAATTTAATTTATCTATATTATTTCAAAAATATGTAAGAATAGAATCTATAGTAAATTGAATGTAGTTTGTAAGAAAAGCTACTACACTAGGTTTATTTTAAAAAAAAGAAATCTATTTGGTGAAAATTTGAAATTTCAATGCATTAGTATTTAAATTTTAGGGAAAAATAAAAATGAGAGTGTCTATTTGACCAACTGTAAGCAAATAAAAGGCCAAATAATATTTTTTATAATATTTTTAGATATAAGTAGAGGACTCATGTCAGGATACTTGATGCATATTTTTTTGTAATTTTTTTTTCCAAGTAAATAATTAATTATGGCAGATTTTTATTCTAGCTTTTACAAAATATAAAAAATCATGTATGCATTACATAACTTAGTCAAAATTCAGCAAATTCAATTTTCTTTTTTTAATCCTATAGTTTGGAAAGCATAGAGATGTGACGCATGTTTTAGTTCGAATACTGATTTTCCATTCAAAGCTATACGATGATTTTCAAATCGGTTTATCGTCGAGGACTTTAGTCATAATTTGAATAGAAATGAATAATAATTACTTATTAAATTCAAAGTATTTATATAATAATTTATATTAGGCGAAAACAATGAGAATCTACATTTTAAAACCTTACTACATTTCATCAATTTTGGAATTAACAAAAAATCCTTGACCACATACATCCATATTACCACTTTTTTGGCCCATCATGATCCTACACATACCCAAAGATTGTTTAACCCTCCATATTTAGGCACCTCAAAGAGGTTTTCACCTCTGGATAAATCCTTTATTTTAACTTTTTCTTGGTTTAAAGGAACCTTTCAATTTTCACCTAGAGGCATATTCTTTTTATTTTTCTCATTTTTATGATTAGAGGGTGGGGAAAACTCTCCAAAGTATGCTACATGTCAAGCTCTATGATTAAACAAACTTAATGATCCCCACTTGGTATCCCTTCTCAAAGTCCCATGAACTCAGCTATTGCTTTGTCATTCTCAAATGTGTCTAAACTTGGTGGTCCTTGTTGATCCCAATCTATTAGTTGTAGGTAAATGAGAGGTAAGCCATCATTAGTATTGTTAAGGTTAAATGAATAAGAGCATATAGTAAAGATGGAGGTATCATTAGGATCCCAAATTTTTTTGATCTAGGCACAACCAATCATAGGTTTGGTCTCAGACATGGATAGGTCAAGTTCAATTAAAATATTGGCTAGGTCATAGTTACTGGATGTCCAGGAATCCCATTCCCATTCATTGGAGTCAGTTTTAGTATGGTATTCCTCAAATGTCTTGATTTCATTTGAAGTATAAACATTTTCACTCGAGTGAAACTTAGTACTAGGATGACTTGTTACTAGTGGTACATACCTTAACCTAGTGTACTTTAATAACCAAGGAGACAATATCATTTTTTTCATTCCATGTTTCTTCAAGCTAAGACCATTATGTCCATCATAACCTTGTTGTTTCATGATCTTGAATCCTTTTGAATATCGATTAACTTGTAATTTCTTAGGCTTAGTATCCTCTTCATATTTGTAAAGCCATGTAGAACTATCCTCACCTATAAAATCTTTGCTCAACTCACCCCACTTATTAAATGTAGTAGAGGAATTATGGATAACAATTTTAGCCTTCTTCTTGTGTTGATGAGGTTTTCCATAAGATTTTGGAGATATAGGTAATCTTCCAACACAAAATAAGCTCTCCATGTTGTATTCACCATATCCCCTATCATGGTTCTTGACCTTAGGCTCAGAAGGTTTAGTGGGTGGTTTGAATTATTTTTGCTAGAGAGGATGGACCAATGTAATGTGATAAGGCAGATGTTGAGGCTTCTCAATTAATAGGCACCTAACATTTGGTGGTCCCTTTCAAATTACTACAATAGTGGAAGGTGTTGGGATCACTTGGTATAGTGATTTTGATGTCGTTATGGGGAAACTTGAGGCATTGATGGTATGTCAAAGGAATGGTCCTCATGGCATGGATCCATGGGTAAGCAAGAAGAAGATTGTATGGTAAGTCCAAATCCAAGACTTAAAATATTGTGTTTTGAATGGCAAGACCAACTCTTATATTAAGTATGATTATGACCCTAGATGAGTGCTCAACATCATCATAAGTATTGATAATAATTTTCTTAGATTTATCTATACAAGCTTCAAAGAATCCCAATGTTGTGACTAGTTTTAAAGTGCATATATTCAAACCTGCTCTAGCATCTACCAAGAATCATTTGATTTTATTTTTATTAATGTATACCTCAAGATGCAATGGATCATTATGGTTTGGTTTATGTATGGAAATATCTTGATAAAAAAATGTGGTGTTATGGGTGGCGGATAAGTATCATACCACAGATTGAAATTGGTTGACATTTAAGTCAGTGGGCACATATGTCTCTTGCAAATTTTTGTCTAGAATATGCCTATGCTCAGGAGATATGTGAATCAACTTGAGAATGAATATATATGTAGGAATTTCCCTAGATGTTTTAGGAGGTTATATTGGTTTTTCAATGGTGGATTGGAAGTGGCCCCTTGCAAGGTCAATTTAGCTCCATGAGTGGTAATTGCACACTCCAAATTTGTATTGATAGTAATGGTGGAAACATAGTCATCAAAGGACCAAATGTGATGGATGGTATAGTCATGTGGGACATTGGTATAGGTTGCATGGTTATTGGTATTGTTCCTTGAATCAGAGGCTTTTCCTTTCCATGGTCTTGTAAGGGGGTATTGAATATGGTATGATCAATATTTATTTTATCTTGTGAATTATCCACTAATATGTCCCCTTGGTCGATAAGGTATTGGATAAGGTTCTTAAGTGTCAAACACTATGATTTTTTATGTCCTTTGTAGCAATGGTACTCACAATATTCATTTTCATTCCACCAATTTGGTTTAATTAGTGTTGGTTTGTATGGTTTGATGTCCAAAAGTTTAATGATGTTGGATTGTAAAAGTTTCTTCAAGAATGACTCAATGGGTTCCCCTAAGGGTGTATGTTCATTTGGCTCATGGGGGACCTTTGTATTGTTGATTGTTTTGGACTGTGTTGGTTGCTTGATCATCACTTGGTGTTGGATTTTTTTTGTGTAGAGTGACACTTATGATGAATGGTGGGGTGGAATTGGTTAATAATTTTGGCATCAACTACCCCATCATTGGTGACATTATTTTTTCTCGACCAAAATTTTCCTTTTTCATTAGGAGCATTTTCATTTTTCTCAAAGATTTTGACTAGTCCTTTCACTACAAGGGCTTTGTCAATAAAGACACCTTTCTCAATAACATCCTCAAATGTGGTACAACATTGGATTTGAAGTTGGATCATTAGTTTTGTATTGATTTTTTCTATGAAATGGGTACCAACTATTTCTCTGGTATGTGACAAGGACATTTTCTAGACATGCTTCTCCATCTTTGATAAAATGATGTGACTCACATTTTTGTTTTGTTGTACAAAATTTTTTTATGTTCATGTCACTTTCGATATTGTAGGCAAAGTGTGTAATAAACTTGTCAGCTAATTCATTCCATGTCTATAGCCTGGGAGGAAGATGTGCACACAATTCTAGAGCCTAACCTGAAAGGCTATGTGGAAATAATCCTATCAAGTATGTAGGCTCATAGGAAATGTACATGCATATAGTGTTAAACTCTCTTATGTGTTCTATTATATCTGCTTTCCCCTTATACTTACTAAAGCTTGGAGTGTTGAAGTGTGGTGGGAAAGGTGGCATGTATATACTCCTATCAAAAGGATAAGGACATAATTTCCCCATTTAGTATGTTTTCTTTGTTGTAGTCAATTGCATATTTGCCATTTTTGTTACATTGCATCCATTTGTTGCATCACAATTTCCATGGAGGGTTGACCTTGCATGTTTGGTTAACCTTGTATATGAAGGTTGTTGTTAGTGTTAAGATGATTGTAGGGTTGATTTTGGTTGGATGTGTATGTTGGGTTTGGATAAATTTTTTTTTGCAAAGGATCTTATTTTCCTTATTGGTAGTGAGGTGTGAACATGGTATTGGTATTGGTATTGGTTTGATGTTGTGGTATGAAGTTGGTGTTTGGAGTGACATGTTGTGGTGTGACATGTTGATGTTATGGACCTTGCTTGGTATTTTGGAATTGGGTTGTAAACTTGGTGTTTTGAGTGACATGTTGTGATGGAGGTTGGTTGGTATTCACATTTGACCCAAAAATACATGTTGATGTTTGGTATAGTGTTGGTCATTTGGGTGGGCACTCTTGATGTGGAAATATGGACCCTTCTTGTCTTGTGTGGAGGGTTTTGGTTTGTGTTGGTTGATGATGTGGTGTTTTGAGTGTTAAATGGATTTGAAAAAGTCATACCCATGGAACTAGAACCAAAAGGATTGCCAAAAGTTTGAGTTGATCCTTGTGATGTTGCATATTTTCTTTTGGTGCCCAATTTTGGAGTAGAGGGGATGTGTGTAGTTGTCACATTATGTGTTGTTCCCCCAAGAGGTAAATTGGCATGCACTTGTTGTGAGGATGATTGACCTTGAGAAAATATATTTTTACCAAGACCTTGAGTTTGTGCTTGTGTTCCCTCTACAATGTTGGAAGTGTAAAAACCAAAGGGGATCTTAGAACCTTTTTGAGAAAGTGAAAGAAAGAACTTATAAAGATCTGCATTGACTAGATCCTCTCCAACTCAGAATATTCTAGGATCTTGGGAAGCCACTTCAATGTCTTTGGGTTTTAAACGTTGGATGACATCTTTCAACATGAAATTGTCAAATGGGTTTTTTGTTTCACCTTGTGTCGATTGAGTTGTGTTTCATGTTGACCCAAAGTTCATCTTGCTAGTTGTATTGTAATAGAGATCATATGAGAATCCATTTCTCTTTGTTTCCTTTGTTCTCTAGTGAAGACCATATAAGACTTGTGACTCTTGGATGATAAATTTTTTGGTATGTATGCAACTAAGATGAAGATCAAAACTAAGGATGAAAATGTAAGATGGTAATGACACTTGCTATGTTTTTAGAAATTCTGGACTAGAAGGATGACATTGCAAACTATGACCAATTTTGTGATATGCAAGAGTGATAATGAGTTTAAGACTATGATTGAGATTCCAAATGCTAATGAAACTATGACTCTGACTATGCTTGGAATGGATATGCAATCTTGAATCCAAGAAAAGTGTTGGTCACTTTTAAAGAACCAAGCCGATCTAACTGAGCACCTATGAATTTTCCAGATTCAGTCTTTGAATACTTGGGAGGTGATTGGCCAACATACGAGAGGAATCTATAATGCTTCCCTCCTACACTTTGGGCTCTACAAAACTTGAGAGGGTGATCCCACAATGTGTATTCTGCAATCTTCTAAACAATCATATCACAGATTGTATAATAAACAAATATATTTCCAATGAAATGTTGATTAGATGAAATCCTTCAAGAAACTGTCAATTCCTTTAAAAGGATTAAACACCTAAAGCTAAGAATACAACATAATACCAAATTTTAAAATAAAAATCAATTGTAAACTTTTTTATGAATCTTGTTCTCAAATTTAAACACGAGAACCATAGGAAATGCACTTAACACTTTTTAGATCAGTGTCTTATCTTAGGGAAAGGAGTCAAATCATAATAAATTGAACTATAAGGTAAGTTTAGTTTCAAATAGCCATCATCTTTGTGTAATTGCATTACAATACACATATTAGATGCTCATATTCTATGACTACTTATCATATCCACTAAACATTCATATGAATTCATGCTTTAATCAAGGTATTTTAACCGATTCATTAAATTAGAGCCAAAATTAAAACATATTTCACTACAAAACAACAATGAAAATTAATGAAAGATCATTGATCAGGTTTCCATTAATAATTCATATTAAATATTACAAATGGAGAGACAATAGACTCAAAGTTTTGCATTGTTCATTTAGACATGCTTGAAAACCATACGATTTAAAAAACTTATTTACTTGACTCAAAACCTAACATATAGCTACTCAAAATTTATTTTCCTTATGCTATACATTTTCATTTTCAAACCCAAAATTCAAAAAGAGACCCATACAAGTGACCCTGAATTCCCTTTTATAAGAAATAAGGGAGCATAGCAAGCTTTAGGTCAAAATTACACTTATCACATTTTCACTTGACAATTAATACTGGTCATTCCATGAGGAATGTTTGCAGCAAACTGAGAGAATATTCCTTATTGAGACAAAAGCTCACCTTTCAGTCAATGGAGATTCCCGAGCCTTCCAAAAGGAAGTTTGTTGAAGAGAGTGGTCTTCAAACCATTGAAGCATCTTTATCCTTCTTCACCAAAAGACAAAAAGGCATTCAAAAAGGAAAGAAAATGTGGATCAAAATTTGGATTAGCCTCCAACACTAGTCCAAGTCACCAACAGTCAGCATTTACCTGTCACATTTTGAATTAGGGAGAAACATATCTTTTTCACATTACACTTTCTAAGGCCATACCTACATTATACTTGACCATGTATATATGTTCTCCATCCTCGTTTCTACAGCTCCAACTCATTAATGAATGTCTTATTCCACAATTCATACTCTATTTCAGAAGGCCAATTAAAACCGGGTTGTCAGGTCCACTCACTACGTAAGGAACATACTTAGCCATTACTGAATTGGCCTTTGTCAAAGTCTTCTAGGAAGCTAATAGTGAAAGACAAATTATCAAGAGTATTTTTCAATAAATCAATATCAACACTCTCACATATGAGGGATGCTTGGGTAGCAATAGTTGTATCCACTTGATCTTTCCATGCCTGTAGAGGTTTTACCTCATCATATGTATGTTGAATATGAGGCAACAATCCCAATTTTGCCTCATTGAATTTTAACTTTAACCCTCTTATTTTTACATCCAAAGGAGCACCATACCCTTGAAACCTTTTTTTCCCTAATTTCATTAATAAATTTATATGTTTGGCCAATCTTTGGATATTTTTCCTTCTCATGTGCAGACCCAAATGCTATGAGCTTCAAATTGTCAACCCTAGGGATCCATCTACCCATGATTGGAGTAGCTAAAACCTTGTCTCTCTTAGACAACTTAATTGCTTGCAACACTAGAGAATAATTTGAATGAATACTATTCAACTTACCTTGAATCTTCTTATTCATATGCTCCACAACCATATAAACAATCTTTGAGTTATTCTCATACATTTTTTCTTGAACCTGTGACAACAATTTCTTATATACTTCATGATGAGCTCAGGATATGCTCATAATTTGAGTATCATGATGTACTTTTAATATCTCTACTTTTGCTGCTAATGGATGTTTTAACTCTTTTATTAAAGACTCTTTATCTAAAATGGGTAGTATCATGTAGCAATATATTCCTAGATTCCTGCAGCCTAAACATCACCATGTGTCTTATTAATTACCCTATTTTGACTTCCCAAGAAACTGATATAATGCATATGGTTTTTTAATAATGGGATAGATTTAATATGTGATTAATGAATGGATTGTGTTGTTTGCCACTCATGCTTTCTTTCGCCTCTGTCGCTTTGTGCATCGCAGGTTGTTGAAGGGAGCATGAACGAGTCAAGCGCAGCGGATCTCGGCC
>VDFB02361491.1:0-28280 GCA_007258455.2 Sequoia sempervirens
CACTATTTTATCCATGATGATCCTGCACATACCCTCTACTTTAGTGTGATTTTAACATGGTGTCATCCTCTCATTAATGTGGGGGAAAAATGTAATAATAGAAAAAAAATTATTTTTCCTTACTTGATTTGGGTATAATTGTCATTGAATTAACCTAATCTTTCCTAGGTTGAAATTTTTAATGTGTTGTAACACATTCACATTGATCTTGGACCGTCTTTTAATAAAATAAACTTTACTTGTGCCTTATTTAAGTGTTTTAAAGTATTGTAACACACTTTCACACTTATCTAGGGTCCTCTTAATTAATTGTGGTTAATTGGAGTTAATTAGCCCCTTTAATTCAAATTTAAGCCTTATTTGTGACACCTCCCGATGATCTATCTCGACACCCGTAATTAAAATTACATAACATTTAACTAGAAAAAATCAAGGTCTTATAAATTGGTGCTAGGACCCATTTTCCCTAGGTGAAAAATGGGTCCTACCTCTATAGGACCCTCATTTATTAGCATATTTCAAATGGGTTTTTAATGATCCTTTATCCCCAATAGGTGAGGTCCTCGAAAATAGTGCCAAGACCCATTCGCCCTATGTGGTGAAAGGGTCATCCCTTCATGAAGAGCCCTTATTTGAATTTCATTTTGTTGAGAATTTAATAGTGTTTGTTTCTAGATTTGGTGTCGACTTGAATTGTTTGAATTTAAGGGGTAATCTCTTGATTTAGTATAAATAAGGGGTTAATTTAAATTGTTTCACCTAACAATTTTATGAAGCATCCTAACAACTTTACAAGAGCATTATAGAGAACTTCAAGAGAATTTTCAAGTACATTTCAAGGTAGATTATCAAGAGTTTATTGCAGAAATTCAAGATCATTTCATCATGTCAAGGGTTTATTGCATTCATGCAAGTTGTTGAGCTAAGAAAGTTGATGTAGCATTGAAGATCTATTGCAAGAATTGTTCACATCTTATTCAAGGTTCAAAATCTACATTCTACATGGCCACTATATGTTAGTTTTCATATTTTCATTACAAGACAACATCCAAGGTATCAACATTGCATCATTTCATGTTCATGCTTCAATTACATCATTTCATCATTTGGTTTAATTATCTACACTGGGTTTGACATAGGCAAACCCCTATTCACTAAAAATCAACAAGTTTTCTTCCCTTGAGTGTTTATTTGCAAATTTTTAGGTTGTAGATCAAGTGGAGAAGAAGTTTAGAATTTAAAATTGTCAAATTTTCCAAGTTACAAGATTGACCTTCAAAGTGCAAGAACAAAGAAGTGAAGCTATAGAATTATGTACAAATTTTTGAGAGCTAACAATCAAGAATATGGGAGTATAGATATCAAGGAAAATAACCTATATCTTGATTTCAGAAACCCTAATAGGGACCCATTCACCACTAAAGACGAATGAGTCCTTTGTGCCCTAAAAATATGCTTCTTGTAGCAAGGTATACACCTCCTTAAGCTCTAAAAGTTCTCCTCATAGTTGCTATAATAGTTAGGGTGAATTTTTGTCTGTTATTTATATATTTTGGAACTCATATTTGCATAAATTATAGTGATTTTATGTGGAGAAATTCTAATGGTCTATCTTGATCTTGATAAGCCATAATTTTTCCACCTCATCAAGGTTAAGCGAATAACACATAATGAGAAAGCAAGAATTATCTAACATATAAATATGTATTATTAGCACCATCAAATTCTTCAAACAATAAATCCTCACCAATATTAATAATATCATCATGTACTATAAGAGAAGGCAATGAAATGGATTTTATGCAAAGAACTATCCTGATAATGTATGCTATCATTGTAGAATGCGTTTCAACCTATGTAAAATCATTAGGATTACCAATAGGGTCAAGATGAGATTAAAAGGACTATAAACACAAATAATTTCATCATGATGTATAAGATGCAATATCCAATCACTATCCCTAGACTCATCATAGGATGCATTGAAAGGATATGAGTCTAAGGGTATAGAAATAGAGCTATGATTATATGTGGAAGGAATGACATTACATGGATCAACATCACGCATTGGAAATGTCAATGTTGAAGTAACCTAAATGTAAATAAGGATTTCAATAGAAAAAAATATCATTGCCTCATTAATTTTTTTCATAATATTTGTAAGTGTTGTTGATGGTCTAGCCTATAGGTATTATAAATATAAAGAATTTTTTTAGTAAAAATCAATGTATTCAATATTGCTTCAACATTTTCTTCTTTTAATGGTAATGCATTTGATACTTGTAAATAACTTTTTGTGTAGGTCATTATACCATGTACATGGTATGCTACAAAGAAATTATAATTTGATAATGCATTATTTATTATTGTTGTATTCAAATATATATCATAGAGATAAATAATGTTAGATGATAGCAAAGCATTGTCATGTGTGATGCCTTGTTTGTGTGGTTGGAAGAGATGCTTGTTTAATGTAGGTATGGTAATACATGGTGTTTGAATATTTTAATGTATGCCATTTTGAAGAGTCCACTTAGCTATTGTTTCTAACCATATCGCTTCTTCTATGATTTCTATTTTTAATTGAAAGTTCTTTTTGTTACAATCATGCTTAACAAAATAATGTTTCAATTCTTGATGTGTGAGAAAAAGTTGGGTAAGTTAACGCATGCTAATCTACACCTAACAATTCAAATGAAAAGTTATGTATTGTAAACCCTTGTGATATTTGTATTGTTCAATAACATACTAATTGTACTCAAAATTGTTTATGAACAATATGTAATACCCCTACATTGTGGATATTTGGATTGATAGTGTTCTTGTATGTCTGATTATGCTTATGATGTGACTATGGAACTCAGTGATTATTTGATTGTGGACTATTTAGTGATGCGTATGTTATATTGAAATGTGATGATTGTGTTTGATTATGCTTTGACTTTTGAACTTGATTACTTGTGATCGTGATTGTTAAATGATGTGAAAGTTAGATGTTGATGTGATGTTTATGTATTCTGATGTTATCTTTATGACATGTTTTGGAGTGACCTAGAAGATATTTGATTAAATGATGTTTTATGCTATTGATCATAACTTTGATGTTAGATGCATCAGTTAGTGATACTATATTGGTGAAAGGGATGGATTGTATCACTCGCTCGTGAGCGCCCTACAAATCTGAGATTCCCTCTTCACGGTGTGTTTGATCATATTATATGTATATTGAATGTTCGACATGCTCTTTGTTGCAGGTTGATAGGCACATGCGATCGACTCCACCTAGCTTCATAGGTTTGAGCGTGTCCATTTACCAACGGTAATTGATTGGGAGATAGTAGCTAGGTTTTCTGACCCAAGTCATCACCCTAGTCATAGCGTGTGGTCGAGTTGTCGTCAGGGTTAGTTGTCTTAATTTGGCCAATTTTTCCTTAAATATTTATTTAATTTTGAGTTTAAAGTTTATTAAATGCTAGGTGCAATTTAATTGATGATTAAATGTGTTTAGTTGCAATGTTGAAATGTGATTTAATTTATTGATTTATTTGATTTAATTAATAAAATAATTATTGGGTTATTGATTGATTGGATTAATTAATTAAATTTAATTGAGTTTAATGGTTAATGGGATTAATGGTGATTTTAATTAAAATAGTCGTTTTGACATTAATATATATATTTAGATTCAAATTTAAATTTGAAATGGAAATTATATTGGACATTAAAATTTAATTAAAATAAAAGTAAAAATCTTTCCCGAATAGTTACGATTAAATTTAAATAAATAAATGATAATACGTTTTAATTTCACTTTTGAAAATTAAAGATGAAATATATTTTTTGTAACTTTTGAAATACTTATGTTTTAATGAGAATTTGGAAAATGCATGAAGTTGAATTAAAAATTTGAAATTGGAATTTGAATTAAAAATTAGAAATATTCCCATGTTTTTAAATTATATTTTGTGAGTGGGAATTTTAGGGTTTTGACTAATTTGGGAAGAAAACCCTATTTTTGGATAAGGGAATATCATCTAAGTTTAATCTTTTCAATTTGGAGAAATTGGCTGGGCTATGGTTTTTGGGCTTGGATTTGTGAAGAGGATGGAGATTTTTTCTTGAGCTGGATCCAAGGAGGAATTGGAAAACACCATTGTGGAGGCTTGCAAATCTTGGAGAAAAATCAGGTTTCTCATGCTCTTGCCTTGTTCATTTTGAAAATAGATTAAATCTTTGTGATGTATGTTTGAAAATCCTTGTTGGCTATGAGAAAATCTTTGAAATCTTGCTTGGATTCAAATCAAACCCATGAAAATTAGTTTTAAAACTAGCAACACAAAACTGAGAAGGATTCAAATAAAAAGATTTAATTTATTTGTCATTTGGGGAAAAACCCAGAAAATTCATCATGTCATTTGCTTTAAATCTTTCTCCTCAATCTTTTCTTCAAGAAATTTTCCCAATTTGGGCTGTGAAATGATATATTTTTATGATGAACCATTTATATTTTTGCATATAAAATCATTGCAACTGGAAGTTTTGTATTCAAGAGGTTGCTGTGTAAAATTTTGTTCTGGTTTTTTTAACTAGACCAAGGTTTTGATTTTTGTTTTATTTTCATTTTTAAGCGAAATTATAAAAAAAGGTATATAAAATAAAATATTGTGGGGGCTGCCCACAGCCACCCCCCCACCCATGGGGGCGCTGGCTGTGCAATGCTCCCCATGGCTGGGGAGAGGGTTGCAAGCAGCCACCAATAGGGTCGGGGCCCTGTGTGAGGCTGCGTAGCAGCCACATAGGAGCGCATCCCCTGTTGGGGCTATGTAGCAACCAAAAGGGTCTTGGGCCTTTGGTTTTTTTTTAATATAAAATTTGTTTATTAAAATTTTATTAATTTTATTAAATTTCATTTTATAATATATATTTAATATTGATTTAAATATATATATATATATATATATAATATATATATATAATGGGAATATATATTATATTTAATGTAATCTCGTCTTAGCATTAAGAAATAAAATAAAATTTAAATTGAGGTTTTTAAATAGAAATATTTAAGAGAATATTTATATATTAAAATATGTTCTATTTAAATATATTTGACTAAGGAGTTGATTTTTATCATCTAGTTGAAATAAATGGAGCTCTTTTAACTAATCAAATTTATTCAATTTGGTTTTAATCGGGAAGTCTCAGGATTTTAAATGATATTTTAGAGGTATGTTTATAAATGATAATTTGAATATCTTAAAAATAGAAATTAATCAAAATTGATTATCGCTTTAGTATGGAGCAAATGTAATTGACATTTGACAAAAGGATTTATTTAAAATATTAATTTTGATTAATTTATTTATCCTATGATGAATATAGGTTAAGCAATTTGATTAAATGTTTATTTATTAAAATATCTTGATTTTGAATGTAATCGTAGAACTTAGAGATAATGAATGCTTTATTTAATCAGATAGTTTTAATCATTAAATTTTTTTATTATGGAACATAGTGAGGAGCTTAGAGGTAATGCATGATTATTTTAATCAGATATTTTTATTTATCAAAAGCTCAATTTATTTAAAATTTAGTTTTGATTATTACGGATAATCGTGACAAATGAAATTGAAGGGATAGATTTAAATATAGATAATTGTAAGATGATTTTGATTTGAAATAAAAGCAAAAATGGAATTTATATTCAAATGGATTATTTAAAATGTTGAATTTTTAATAGTCAATGATTTATTTTAAAAGGTAGAGTCTAGATAATCAAATGCTTTTATTTTGAAGATTGATTTTTAATAAGATACGAGATTGGGAAACGAAATATAAATTACTGATATAGATTCTTAAATGTCAACAATGTGATTTAAGTATTTAATATGTAACAGGATATATATCGAGTGTGCACTATTAAGTATAATTGTTGGAATGAATTTGTGTACAAGTAGAGATAAGATTTAGTTGATTTATTAATGTGAAATTGAAAGAATGACTAATTTATTTGATCTAATTGTTTTGTTAATCAAGCGATTTTATTTGATATAATGAATCATATGAGATTGAGTTGTTTGACTTATTGCTATAAAGAGTACTTTATTTAATCCAATTTTTTTATAAATCAAGTGGATTTATTTACAATATATGGTTGTGAGACGAAGAGTTATTGTTTGGTTTAAATCCAATTCAATGATGTTATTTATTAAAATGTCTTGATTTTGGAATATGGTTGTGTAATTTAGAGTAAACGATCTAATATTTGAATATTTCTATGCCGTGAAAAGATATGGGTTCAATTGATTGGATAAATGCAAGTCATGAATACTGTGTTTGATTGGATTTAGGAAATCCAAACAGTAGCTCACTTCATTGTTTGAAATGTTCTCAGTGGTTAATTGTTCATCTTTGATGTTGTGGAATTAGTGTGGATGTTTTGAAAGTCTTCCAGATAGGAGTTCATTTACTGGTATGGGTTGATGTACATGAGTCACTTTTGATGTGTTGTGGAAAATGTGTATAGTTACACTATGTCATTTCGCCCAGTTTTCACATACGGGGATGATTTGTGCCTCCTTGGGAATAGGAGAAGGTTTTGTAATATGTGCCTCCTTGGATGGAGTGGTTTTGGAATGTTGTTTTCCTCTAGTGTTTGGAGTGGATTTTGTGACCTTGTTTACCTCCAGTGTTTGGAGAGGGTCTTAACCTTGTTGCCTCCAATGTTGGAGTGAGTTCTTGATTTGTTACCTCCTTGAATGGAGAGGTTGTATTTATCAGGATACCTATTGTGGTTATTATCATGTGTGTTGTCATAGGAGAGTGGCTTGGAATGGGGGCCAACGCACAAAGTGGTGCCACAGATAACCCTTTGTAAGTTGTTTAATTCAGTGATAACTAAATGAAATTTTTAGAAGCCTAGGTTGCATCAAACATTAAATAAGATAAATGATGCCTTGCTCATGGACCCAAGGGCTTGTTTTAGACTTGGGATGAGACGGGAAGGCCTGGAATGGCAAGATCATCTATCTCATCTTCACAAGAGGTATTTGGTTCCGCATGAGTAAGCATGGGTGCTAGGATTTTGGTAGAGGCTACCAGGATAACCCGTGGAGTGGGGGTCGGGGCCTAGGAAGATTCCCAGAGGATATCCCTTGATGAGCTATGCAATGACACTCTTCTTAAGTCAACAGTTTGTATTTGATATTTGTGACACTCTTGATCTATCCTATGTCTGGAAGCAATGTAACCAATGTTGGTGTTGTGAGAGTCATATCTTGAGTTGTACATATGACCTTTCAATTTCATGTGATGTGGTACTTGTATTTATTTCGTATCAGTTTTGTGTAGCCTGTGTCTAGTGGTAGATGGTCTTGTGTAGGAATTCCTTGTTACTATCTCCTAGCATGGAGGAAGTGGAACCTTTTGGATTCCACACAGTTGGGTGGCATGCTTCTTAAATCTGTTGGTTCTTCTTCTCATTCGTGTGATCGTGATTTCCAGTGGAGAGCTCGTGGGATGCAGTGTCTTCTCACGCTTCATTCTTTAGTTGTTCTTGTAATTGTTGCCTCACTATTATCGAGGTGGAATTTGTAATATTTAAATGAGACTTATTGGGTTACTCATTTAGGTAAGTCATAATCATGTTTAGTATAACATGGACCATTTCTTCTGGATATGGCTTATTATGAATGGATAATATTGAACTTTTGTTGACAATTATATTTGGTTTTATTCATGTTCCCATTTTGGTTTATTATGGATTCTGTTATTGGAAATGGTTAAGTGAATTTGTATGTTACTTGTTCTAACTTACATGTTAATTGTACTTATTTTAAAAAAAAAAGTTCGCCTGTTTAGTAAATTGCAACTTTCCCTAGGGTTGTGTGGCGGTGCATTACACAATATTCTTTTGTTGAGAATTTAGTTTTAGGATTTGTTTTACAACTTAGAGTATTGGTACAAACCCATTGTTAATGTATGTTTGGTTTAAATATGATAGTTTTTTTAGCTTGAGATTTTAATATATGACAATCATTGAATTTAATCCATATAATTTCTATGTCAACATCTTGTGCATATGCTTTGAATATCCCATCTAAACTATCTACAATAGCATCCTCTATATTGTAGAACACTTTTCAACCATAAATCTTGATGGCACCTTCAAATTTTTAAAATTTGAAGTGACCATAGTGAAATTTTCCTTTGCATGCTCGGAAGTACCCCTCGAAAATCTTCCTAAGTGACCTATTTTGGAGGGTAACAATTCAAAGCCAGTTGATTTATTACAAACCTTTTCCTTCTGCCCATTCATATACTCCATATATGATTTAGAGTCTTAGTTAGATTTTCCTTTTTTGCGTGCTCAAAACAGGCCATTTTGTCAGTTTCATCACTACATTGACTAATATTTCAAAGAATGTTTGATCCTAATATCATGAGCCAGCCTATTGAAGCAAATACCTTTTTAAAATCAGTCTATGGTGAGCTTCTTCATTTTAACATATAAGTTATTTGATATTTCTTCAAGTGGTGACTTTGAGGCTCAAGTTAATTTACTAAACATGTAGTAAGAAATTCAGGTAGACCCTTTGGTATTTTAATATTTTACCACAACTAGAATTTTTGTAATTTTTGTTCCAATACATTCTTAGGTCAGGGTTTCTACCTACTCAGTTTGAAACTCCCACAGGAATTCTGATTGGGTTTGATGTTTTTGTTCATAAGCTGGAAAATGGTCCAATTTTAAATTTAAGGACGCCCATTTTCTCATTCGATCAAGCTCTACTGTTTCATCAAGTGGTCATATAATACATTATTTTAATGTACTTCTATTGCAACAAACACGTCTCGGGGGCTAGTTTACAAAGGAGACACCTGATTCTTAATGGCTGGGAAAATTTTGAGAAAATGGGTTTTCTCTAAATAATTGATTATGGATGCACACAAAAATTATTGGCTCTAGGGGTCATCATTTGTATGCAATGAATTTTGTCCATTTGGACTGTAGGCATAATTAATATTTGTATTTTTCTAAAGTTACAAATACTTATGTTTAAAATATTTTTGAATATTTTAAACATTATATAAATATGAAAAATGCATTTAGGGAAATTATAAAATACATTTCAAATGTTCTAGAGGAAAAGAAAGTTTAATTAATACTTCTGATTGGTCTAAAGGAAACTTTCATAGTTGCACGACAATTTCATCGCCCATCGCCAATTTTGAAAGAAATTGGAGGAAGCAATCAAAGTTGCAATGTTTTCCATCGCCCATCACTATTATAGGTTACCTCTTCCACAACGAATCCACGATGCATGATGTTTTATCTCCCATCACTAATTTCTCATTATTTTCTCTACTGCATCAAAGATGTACGATGGTCTCGAGAAAAGTTCAAAGTTTATGCATGGCAACAGTGGGCTGGTGAACTACAAAAATATTTAATGAAGATTTTAGGGAAAATGAAAAATTTCTTAAATGTTTGTTGAAGTGCAACTTTTAATTCTTCAATATTATTAGTTGAAAACTTCACGCACGGTAGTACAAGCTTCATCGCTCACCTCTATTTTGAGTTGGAAAATCAAATGCAAATCAACAATGGAGTTGTTAAAGGAAGATTTTTGTTTTCAATCTCTTTCGTATGATGGATTGAGGTGTTTTCCTCTCCATTGAGGCATTTTGGAAGTCTTCTAGGCAAGATTGTAATTGAGTCTTGCTTGTAGAATGTAATCACGTTTTTGAGCTTCTAAGCATCTTTTAGGGGTCCATTTGAGCTCAAATTCTTTTTTGTGTTTCAAATTTGTCCCTTGACCATTCCCAATGCTTGGACAGGGCTTCTAAGTGTATTTGTGATGAATTTTGGTTGTCAGGCAGCTACAAAAATGCCCCTTTGTCCAAAAAATGACCTACACATTTTCTCTGGCTATGGCTTCCAAGATTTATGGTGCAATAGCACTTGAATGTAATGTAGTTAGGCCATTGAGTTCCTCGATGCCCTATCATTGATCTCTGTTATGTTGCTTCATTTCCAAATCCTATCAATGATGGGTGAGATTTCCTTTCTTTGTCATTCATCGCTAATAGATGTTGCCTCTTCCTAAGTGTATTAGTGATTAGCGATCAGTTGTTTGCTTGTTAGGCATTGCAAATTAATTTTTGTTGTTCAAAATGTATTTGAGATGTGCGATACAGAATATTGGAGTAAAGAATGTGGTGGGCCTAGGTGAAAGAATTTTAAAGTTTTCAAAATGTTTAAAATGATGTTAGAGACGGTGATTAAGTGAGGAAGATATTTTGATAAAATATTTTCATGTAAAACAAAGGGGCGAAGAGCTTTTATGCTGGGAATTAATTTTAAATGTGTAAAGTAAAGGTGAAAAAAAGGACTCAAGTAAAAAAAATTGCCTGGAAATGTAACAATTGTAGCCTTCATATTTTTTATAAAGAGGTAAATATTTCAAACATAAAATGAAAATAAAGAAGGGCATAGTTAAATAATTCTGTAAAGTGAATATTTTATTTACTATGCAAATTATTTTTGCTGGAGATGAGTTTTTATGAAGAACACCATTTTCACATAGTTGGATGAAAAATGAACAAAGGAGGTGAAGTATTTTGCAAGTAAAGGCATTTCCAGCATGGGTTAAAGGTTGAATGGAGAGAATGATGAGTTTTCACAAAGAGGAATATTGTTTTGTTACAAGGAAGTGCAGTGAGGAGCAAGAAAAGAAAGAGCAAGTCGAAGATTCTTCAAAAAGAAAAGGTAGTTGAAGATTCTTCAAAAGGAAAAAGGTAGTTGAATATTAGTGAACCTAAATGTGCCACATGTCTTCTTCAAATGAAAATTTATGGTTTTTGTTTTTCCTTAAGTGTTATCTCTCTGCCTCATTCTAGAAAGGTTGTTTTTTGTAATTAATCACAAAGAACATTTTTATGAGAATATAGAGCATTTTAGAGTCAATTTTTAGGGTCTGAGTTTGTCAATATTTATATATGTTTGATTGCAATATTGGAAAAAAAATGTTGAATGTTTCAACTTTGATACTATTTTACTCTCCTATGTACTGGTTTTATAGATTATGAATAATACAATCAAGGTTGTCTTATTTGTCTCTATCAATTTTTGAT
The DNA here is from genome assembly GCA_007258455.2 of Sequoia sempervirens. Lineage (NCBI taxonomy): Eukaryota > Viridiplantae > Streptophyta > Pinopsida > Cupressales > Cupressaceae > Sequoia > Sequoia sempervirens. Next base: position 11,137 of record VDFB02361491.1, read on the forward strand.
GGATGTGTGGCTCTATTCTTGTTTATTTATTCAAATAATTAATGTAGGTACTTGAATATGGCTGTAAATTTGCATTGAACAAAGTGCTAGTATGCTAGTAAGAAGTAAAGGTTAAAACACAATGTTGAAATACTATAATGCAACATTTCAGAGCTTCATATACTACCAGGTGTGAAAATTATCATCAGATTATGTATGTGTTTGAGTTGACTTCGTTCCTAGGATGAGGCACTGATCTAAGTGTGCTATTCATGTTACATTTGTTGGCTAATGTAGCAGCTAATCATCTTTTAAATCAAATTCACTTATTAGTATGAGTTTGTTTATGTGTTGAGCTCATTTCAATGAATCACATCTCTCATGTTTAAATGAGACATTAGTGTCTAGGTCAACTAGGCCTTTATAATATTGTGTCTATTAAGCATCTAAAGGAGAAAGATTTGTTTATAGTGTATTTGATACTTTTGCACACAAGTATATATAAATATACTAATTGGGACCACCCTCCCAAGTTTAATAGAGCTTGAAGTGTAGGGGAAAAAGGGGTATTTTATTCACTCTCCTATTCCTTGGCCATATGAATCTGTTGAGTCTAAATATGAGAGAGTGGCTAATCTTTAGGACTCATTGCATCTGTCGATTTGGGAGCCAACAAATTGGTGACTCTACTAGGGTGAATTTAGAAAAATCAAATGGAAGATCATCGTTCCTTAAAGAGTCAATCAGTTTGTTGATATGTAGTTTTGGGTTAGAATGATCCAAGGACCTGGATACTTAGGAGATTGCTGCAATGTTTTTGATATATTCTTGAATTTTGGTACTTTGCTAGTGGAGAGAACTCATAAATAGATAGATCTTAGAAGAAGCTTTATGCTCCTTGAAGATATTTTCCTGTTTCAAAGAGGTGGCATCTCTATGTAAGTTCCTACATCATTAGAAGAGTTGGTTGTAGTAGTTCTCAAGTATTTTTCTATTGTAATATCTTTGTATGAAATTTTTCAATAAAAATTCTATTTAATACTATCCCTTATTCAGTATTTAAAAATACTAGTAGAAAGGGAAATGAGAAAGTAAGATATTCTAAAAAGATTTGTTGAGAAATTAGCAATAGAGGGAACACAATTTTATTTACAAATATGTATTGTTGTCCTAGTTCTCCCTCTACAAGTTGTAATATCATGCCTAGAACACAACCATGTCTTCAAATAAAGGTTTTCACTAGTGAAAGATATGACCCTTTAGATTTTAGTAAAATTCAAGGTTACCCACATTCTATCCCAAGAAGAATTAATGAATGTTTGCATAAGTTTAGAGGAGGTTTTGAAGAATTAGCATCACAACATGTACAAGGTTTCCTTCATGTAATGGAAGATTTTCAAATAGTAGAGGAAGATGTTGTCATGATTATTTTTGTACTAACTTTAGAAGATACTATTGAATATTGGTTTCTAGTTAACCAATGCATTCTATATGTTCATGGAAAGAGCTTGAGAAACTGTTCATGGATGAGTTTAGTGAAGTGAATGATGAATGCTTGTCTAAAGGATATGAAGAGAAATCTGAAAATGAGGTTGAACTTATGTCATCTATGGATACATTGTGTGATATAGAAAGATTGGAGGGTGAATCCATCTATGATTTTCATAATAGATTAATGAAAGTTCTACTTGATATACCAGAATCAAAAAAACCTTATGATATAATTTGCATTAATTTGTTCTATGAGAATTCTGAGCTAGGTTTGAGTACTATGCCAACTCATTTGAAGCCTCCTAATCTTAAATGAATATATCAATGGCTTTGAGTAATTGAGGAAATTATAGATAAATATGGAAGTAATCTCCTAACTCAATTATGTGATGGTACTTTTGCAAGACTTGGTCCAATAAATGTAGATGGTATAGTAGAAGACAAGAATGATGCATTGTTTGGTGATGAGGAAGTTGTTTTTGAATGATGGTCATAAAGAGATAGATGAAACATCTAAAGTTTTTTTTATTTTCTTTGAAAATATAGAAGGCTGCAATGATGGAGATGATACTAAAAGTATTTTCTCTTCTATGGATTTTGAATATATAGTTGAAGATCATGTTGATTTTTAAGTTTCATGTCTTCATGATGAGAACAATAGTGTTGTAAATGAAATTTTACAACCAACTAAAAATCATTCTTGTATGGGTGATCATGATGATTTCATTTATATTTGTAGCCTTGGTGAATGTGATTCGTCTCATGAGGAAAAAGTAGAATTAATCTCTTAAAGTGGAAAGTGTTCCAACAAGGAAAATGATGAAAATAATTTTGAAGGATCACAAGAACAAGATGATGGATATGAGTTGAATATCTTGTTTGAAGCAGACATGTGTGATCAAGATTGTAATGGTACAATTGGTCATGCCTATTCTACAAGTGAGCATAGCATTGCTAAAAGATTTAATGATGATAAGACAAAAGAGCCTATTGATTTGAAGAGTAATTTTGAGAATGTCAACATATCAGATGAAAGTGATAGATTATGAAATGATTTTCAGTCAAAGAAATCATATATGAGAAGTTGCAATGAAGAAACCATTGATGGTTTTCAATTTGATAGTGAGAAAGGTAGCTCTGTTGATTGTGGTAGTAGTGTAATTAGAGAGGGAGATATGTATACAAGTGGACCACTAAATGAATCATCTAAAGTAGTTGATTATGAAGGGCATGCATATGTTGATCATAAAGAACAAGGAACTCCTCTTTTTCTTGATGCTTTACCTTATTCTATTCATATTGCTGCCTTTGAAGCTATCCATGAATGTTTGCATGAGATCAACATTGAAGAAGTTGTACTTGATAGTGGAAATGTAGAGATAAATGTTAGTACAACTAATGATGCTCTTTATGATGAGTTTACATGTGAAGAATGTGATTGTGTCAATCACATGGATGCATATGAGGATCTCTTTTCTAGATCTACAACTCATAGTTTTCCTCATAGATAGTATGCTTCAAATTGTCATGTTGATGTAGTAGGAGGTGGTGTTGAATATATGATACTTCTTTCAACTTTGAATGTCTTTTAACTAGTCATGATGAGGAGTTTGTTGCATAAGTAAATTCTAAGTCATCCAAGCCTACTCTTGAGACTTTATTGTGTGATAACATTATTAATGTTGATGGTCTCAATGTCTATGAGCTTGAAGTGGGAAACACTATTTGGGATGTTGATGCATTTTTTGAATGCTATGATTTGAATGTGGATGAAGGTATTATGAGTGTTGGTGAACCTTGTTTTCAGAACATTGAGGCATGTAATAATATGATTAAGTTGTGTTGTTGGGATGATAGCAATATCACATGTGATGCAATTCAGTTGGATGAGTTACAAATGTGTGAGAACTCTTTGCTTGACATATAGAAGGATTGTACACTATTGTGAAGGATGATTTCTTTTCTTAGAACCTTAATCTTTGTGAGGGAATTTGTAAGTATGATAAGGCTATGTTTTTAGATAGTCTTGATCACTATCCTCACATTTTTCCATTTGCCACAAGATTAGAAAATGCAATGAGTGGAAGTAATATGGCCTATGTCATTTTGTTGCCATATGACAGTAAAACTAAATAAAAAGGTAGCTTGACACTTGTGTTTGCAAAAATGTAGTCACTCACATTGTTGTGGTGTGATAGAGGAAAGTATGGATTAAAAGAGATCAAATATTTTAACAGATTGGTGTTTGATAGAGGTAAGAATTGACTACCCTTTTTTTCATTTTGTGCCTTGGGGCCATTAAGTGAATTTAAATTTTTTAATAAAGACTCCGTAACCCAATGTTTTTGGCACTTGGTTTTCTCTCCCATAGGATTCTAAATTATCACTCTATTCACTCAAGTATAGACGTCCCTAGAAAGAGCCACTGATGGAACCTTAAAATTTTGTAAATTTGAAGTGCCCATATTGAAAAAATTTCTTTTCCACACCCAGAAGTACCCCTAAAAAATATTCATAAGTGACCTATTTTGTAGTGTCACAATTTAGACCCAGTTGATTTTCATGCCAAACGGATTGTTGCTCTCCATTCTCCTTACATTCATGTACTCGCCTATATGATTTTAGAGTAACAAGATTAGATTTGCTATTATTTTGAGATCAAAAGCAAATGCAGTTTATTTAGTTTTACATATACATTTCTAACAATGTTTCAAGGTGGTCAACATTGATCCCTAATATCTTGTGAAGAATAGTGACTAAAGCAAATCCGTTTTGCACACATACTCAATGTACCTAGATGAGCTTATGTTTCTAGTAGCAGGGCCCCATAAGTTGTTTTAATATTTTTTTAAAGTGGCAACTTTGAGAGCCTTGATTGGTGTTAAACATGTGCAGTTGTAGAAATGCCTGAGTGAGCCAATTTGGTATTTAATATTTTTTACCTCATGATGAATTTTTCTATAAAAAATTTTGTATTGCATTCTTGGGTCAAGTTTCTACATTCTTACTAAGTTTCAGACTCCCAGGATAAGTTATGATGGGTTATTTAATCATTTTCTGACTACAACATGGATGAAAATGGTGTCCCAAAAAGTTTCAAATTTTTAAAATACAAGGAAAATCCATTTATTTTTTGGTCTAAAACCTCTACAACTCCATTTTCATAAAAAATGGAGGTCATATGATACATTATTTTAATGTACTTCTATTGCGGCACATGTCCCGGGGGCCAGTTTACAAAGGAGGTACCTAATTCTTAATTGCTGGAAAAAGTTTCAGGAAATAGGTTTTCTCTAAATAATTTATTATAGTTGCAAAAAAAAAATCCCAGCTACATAGGTCACCATTTGTGCGTAGTGAAATTTCTTTATTTGGGTCGCAGGCGTGATTAAAATTTGCATCTTTTCTAAAGTTAAAAATACTTATGTTTAAAATATTTTTGAATATTTTGAACATTATGTAAATATGAAAAATTTAGATAAGGAAATTATAAAATAAATTTCAAATGTTTTGGAGGACAAGCAAGTTTAATTGTTTCTTTTGATTGGTCTAAAGGCGACTTTCACAACTTTCACAGTTGCACAACAATTTCATCGCCCATGGCCAATTCTGAATGAAATTGGAGGAAGCAATCAAAGATGCAATGTTTTCCATCTATGAGTTTTCATTTGGGTGGAATGAATTAAAAATTTGAGCAAAGGACAGGTTTTAAATAATTTTTCAAAGTTGTTTGGCAAGCATCACCCATTGTGTTTTAAGTCTAGAATGCACAAACAAATGAACAATGAGCGATGGATTCTCTGTCCATCACCCATCGCTAATATATGTCACCTCTTCCAAAATGAATCCATGATGCATGATGTTTCATCTCCCATCACTAATTTCTCATTATTTTATTTACTACATCAAAGATGTGCGATGGTTTGAGGAAAAGTTCAAAGTGTATGCACGACAATAGTCGGCCTATGATCTATGGAAATATTTCATGAATATTTTAGGGAAAATGAAAAATTTCTTAAATTTTTTTTGAAGTGCAACTTTTAATTCTTCAATCTTATTGAGTGAAAACTTCACGCACGATAGCACAGAGCTTCACTGCTCATCTTAGTTTTGAGTTAGAAAATGAAATGCAAATCAACAATGGAGTTGTTAAAGGAAGATTTTTGTCTAAAATCTCTTTTGTGCTATGGACTGAGGTGTTTTCCTCTCCATTGAGGCATTTTAGAGGTCTCCTTGGCTAGATTCAAATTGAGTTTTTTGTATAGAATGTAATCACGTCTTTGAGCTTCCAGGCATCCTTTGGGGGTCCATTTGAGCTCAAAATTGTTTTCCTATCTTTTAAATTCATCCCTTGACCATTCTTAATGTTTGGTAAAGGATTTTAAGTGTATTTGTGATGAATTTTGGTTTCCAGTGCAAAATATTATCTGGAAAATGACTGCTTGTTTCTCTCTCTATGTTTAGTTTATAACTTTTGACAATTGGATATATTAGCTAGGCCATGATTCTCAGTACTCCTATCCAGTTGCTTGAAGTTTGCTTGCTTCATTTCAAATCCTGTGGTGATGGAGTGAGACTCCCCGCCTCCGTGTTCTGCATCACTAAGTCTTCCCCCTTGCTTGCGCTGCCTCTTCCTAAGTTTATTAGCGATTGGAAATCAATTCTTTCCTTGTCAAGCATCGCTAATTAATTTTAGTTGTTCAAAATGTATTTGAGATGTACTATAAAGAAGCTTGGAGTAAAGAATGTGGTGGTCCCAAGTGAAAGACTTTTAACATTTTCAAAACTTTTAAAATTTTGTCAGAGGCAGTGATTAAGTGAGGAAAATATTTTGATAAAATATTTTAATGTCAAAAGAACCAGAGCTTTTTATCTTTGAGGTCATTTAATCTAGAAAATAAAGTGAAAAGAGGACTCAATAAAAAAAAAAAGAACTAACAATATATGAACATATCATATTTTATAATTAATCTTTAAACTATAAAATACAGAAATGAAAGGCATGATAAATTTTTTATAAAATTATATTTTTGATTCCTTTATACAAATTAATATAAAAGATGAAATTTTAGAACCATATTTTCACATAATTGGATGAAAAATGAAAAAATGAGGTGAAATCTTTTGCAATTAAAGGCATTTTCAATATGGCTAGAAGGATAAATGGAGAGAATGAAGAGTTTTCACAAAGAGGAATATTTTTCTATTGCAAGTTAGTGGAGTGAGGAGCAAGAAAACAAAGAGTAAGTTGAAGATTCTTCAAAAAGAAAAGGAAGTTGAAGATTAGTGAACCTAAATGTGCCAAGTGTCTTGTTCAAATGAACATTTAGGGTTTTTATTTTTCCTTAAGTGTTGTCTTTTTGGTTCATTCTGGAGAGGTTGTTTTTTGTAATTAATCATAGAGAACATTTTGATGAGAATACAAAGCATTTTAGAGTCATGTTTTAGGGTCTAAGTTTGTCAATATTTATGTAAGTTTGATTACAATACTGGAAAAATAATGTTGAATGTTTCAAGTTTGAGACTATTTTACTCTCTTGTGTACTAGTTTTACAGATTATGAATAATATAATCAAGGTTGTCTTATTTATCTCTATCAATTTTAGATGGATGTGTGTCTCTATTCTTGTTTATTAATTCAAATAATTAAAGTAGGTACTTGAATATGGTTGTAAATTTATATTGAAATGAGTGCTAGGATGCTAGTAAGAAGCAAAGGTTAAGACACAATATTGAAATACTATCAAGTGTGAAAATTGTCATCAAATTATGTATGTGTTTGAGTTGACTTCGTTCCTAGGATGAGGCACTAATCTAAGTGTGTTATTCATGTTACATTTGTTGGTTAATACAACAACTAATCATCTTTTAAATCAAATTTACTTATTAGTACTAGTTTGTTTATGTGTTGAGCTCATTTCAATGAATCACATCTCTCATATTTAAATGAGACATTACTATAGAGGTTACCCAAGCCTTTATACTTTTTTGTCTATTAAGCATCTAAAGGAGAAACATCTATTTATAGTGTATTTGATACTTTGGAACACAAGTATATATAAATATACTGATTGGGATCACCCTCCCAGGTTTAATAGAGCCTGAAGTGTAGGGGAGAAAGCAGTATTTTATTCAGTCTCACGTTTGTTGGCTATATCAACCCATTGAGTTTGAATATGAGAGAGTGACTAAAATTTAGGACTCCTTGCATTTGTTGATATGGGAACCAACAAATTGGTATGTGCAGGATCATGATGGGCCAAAAAGTGGCAATATTATGAGTATTTGTAGGGTATGTGGCTATTGAATTTTTCTTTACCCAAAATTGATGAAATGAAAAGGGTTTTAAAAGGAGATTCTCAAATTTCCACCAATATAAATTATTCTTTGCTTTGAATTTAATAAATAATTATTATTCATTTTCTATTTTAATTATGACTAAAGTACTAATTGATAGGCTAATTGAAAAACATCTATAGCTTTCAAATGGTATTAAGACTCCTTTTAAATCCAAAACATTCATCACATTCTATACTGTATGCAAGATTAAAAAATAAAAAATTTAAATTCCATGAAGTTTTGACTAAGTTAAGGTGGTAAGATACAAGTTTTTTACATTTCTTTTAAAAAAGTTCTAATAAAAAAATTCATAATTAATTATTTACTAGGAAAAAATAACAAAAAAATAATATGCATCACATTTGGATGGGCTGAGTCCCTACTTATGTTCAAAATATTATGCAATTCTGTCATCATTTTATTGTAGTTAGGGTGGTTGGGATGGCATTAACCTACTTTATTTTTTCCCTAAAATTTAAGTACTACTACATTCGATTTCAAATTTTCAAATCTAATTAGATTTTTCTTTTTTAAAAAATAAACCTAGTGTTTCTGTGGTAAAAACTTCCACATCTCACTTCGCCAAATTCTATTCTTATATATTTTTGAAATAATATAAATAACTTATTCAAATTTTTACGTCAAGTTGTCTAACTCCAATTTTTTTGAATTTTTTGCCACTTAAGGGCCCGTTTTTCCATGATGATTCTGCACATACCCAAATCTAAACTAAAATTTATAGTTTTAACATAATTTGGCTTTCCATTTTCTTATTATTCTTGTTCAATTGTTCTACATTAACAGGATTATCATGTTCATCAATGGCATCGATTGTTATTTTTTTAGATTAAAATGCAAAGGGCCCATACCCTTTTACAATATAGCCATTGAGGCTAGACAAGGAGCTCATGAGAAGTGAAATTCCTAATAAAAAAAAAAGAAACAACAACTAACCAACCAACAAGGAAAACAAAAGTAACAAACAAATAAAAATCAAAATTACATTGATTACTATAAACTTTGTCTAGGTAGATAAAATAATATTTTCTTATTTTGTATATTAACATCTTTTCTCTTGTAAAAATGAAATGGAAATGTTGGAACAATAGGTGCAAAATGTAAGCATTTGTGATTCAAGTATGCTATGTCACTGTTTTTTTGAGAATTTATTCATATTTTTTTAATAATATTGATGGAGATTTTGTCTTCTTATCTCATATTCCATTTTAAAGGTATAGCATTTTATGTTTTCCAAAGAATTATATTGTACTAGCTTAGTGTCTAATTTTACATTTTGAGACACTGGATAGTCATGCATAGGTTCTACTTGATATAAATTAACACAAAAAATAATGTCTAAACCACCAATTTTTTTTGTAGGTGTTTGCATGATGCCACATAATCTTTTATCTATGAAACATAATGGTCTTGATTTGACTAATGAGATTTCATCTATAAGGATAATACAAAATTGTTGATATTCTTTTTTTAACATATATAATTTATTTAAGCTCAATTGTATTGTAGAGGATTTTTAATATTGTATCAATAGTGTAGATTTCAAGGTTGTGTGTTCAATATTATAAGCTAATTTGCTTATGTGTTCAAGTAACAAGCCATTTATCTTATCTAGATCACTACCAATAGATTTATTGTATACACACAATAGCCCTTGGTATATAGCTTTGATAGTGAATTTTTTTCCTATTGAAACACCTCTTGTTAGAAATAAAACCAATGGTTCAATTTTTTTTTTTCATTTTTTTATTAGTATTTACTTTAGTATGGCATGTTTCTCTTTGTTAAACATTCTTGAAACATTTTAATATTGTGTATTGTCAAGTAAGTGTCAATGCTTATCTATTTCAAATGGTCTTCTCATTTATTTTTGATAAAAGGGATAAGCGGGTTTTACAAGGATCCGAAACCACAAAGTAACAGTACAAACAGGGACCAAAGAAAGAGGTCCATCCAACAAAAAAGGCTACCTAAAAGATAAAAACCAGCAGAAATTGGCAGCCACAAAAAGTCATAAAAAGCCAATAGAAAGCCAACAACCAGAGAAACTAGGGCCCACCCACAGCTAATCCATAGTCTTCAGGAGCTCATCAGCAACCACTTCTAGGTCCACCATGTCCTGAACCCCCTCTATAAAAATCTGAGTCATATTAGTAGACAGTGCTTTTCTTTTCATACTTGATCTAGTGCGTCTAGAGATCCCTGCTTCCTCATCCTGTTCTTTCTCCTTATCTAAGTCGACAATCAGTGCTCTATTCTAGTTTTTCTCCACACTTTCAATCATGGCTTTGATGATTAGAGAATTATGTTTGGCTATTCTACAATTCTGATCAACAATTTTTTTCATGGTTATTTTAATTTTGTCAATATCATTTTCAACAATACTGTCCTTTTGCTTACTTTCCTTCACAAAGGTTTTCTTCTCCACTTCGAGTTGGCTAAGCCCAGTAACTTTGGCTTCAATCTCCCCCAACTTACTATAGAGAGACAGATTTTTGGTCTTCAAATCACTTATTTCATGAAATAACCAATTAGCATAATTAAATTTCTCCTCAGAGCATCTCTTTGCAATTCCAACAAAGTCAAAAGGGGGGTCATTATCAGAATTGACAACATTATTCACCGACTCCGCACCTCTGGGGGGGCTACAAATCTCCTTTTGAACATTCTGAGGGGAGTGGGGACCCTCAAGACTGACCTTGGCCGCATTGGCAGAAGCAACAAGAGAGTCTTCAGGACAGGAAACTAACTTTTTAGCCAGAGAAATAGATCCCACTAAAATAACATTAGGGTTAGAGTGGTCGAGAGTAGGAACAAAGCAAGCACCAGAAGGTTGGGGGGAGCGGCCAGAGGCATGAGGGGGGGCAGGGGAATCGAGGAGAGCTTAACACGGCCAGAAGAAACTTTAGTCCCTGAAATACTAGGCTCAGTATCATCCTCAATAGAATCTGAAGGGGCTAAAGGGTTTGAGAGGGCAGGCATATTCTGAAAGTGCTCATAGATGAGCCTTGAAAGACCCATGTGAAGAATCGAGTATCTTTTAGGGCTCCTTCTGTGGTCTATAAAGCTATTTCTCAGGGACCAGAGCAAAAATAAAGGGATGGAAACACACACCTTATGCTGGAAGTGATTGAGCAGCACGAAGTGGTAACCATAAACCCTAGTGTAGCAGCCATCAAGAGTGATGTACTCCATGATAACCCTAAGAACTTTTCTCCATAAAACTTTTATGGTGTCCACCTCATAGTAACTGTTTGACATTTTAACAAGTTTTTGCTTCTCCACATTGGTTTTAGGGAACCTTATCACATCTTCATCAGAGAATTTCTTGTCTCTAAAATATTTATGCTCTTCAATCAGGATACTAGTAACCTCTGCAATCAGAGCTTCATCAGTCTAAACATTCCTCCTGAAGAGGAAAACCTCCCCATTGTTCTAGCTTTTCTCAAAGAAATTAGTAATCTCATCCTGAGGGTCGTGGAGTTTCTCGACGAACAGAAGTAAGCCACCACCTCTTATTTTGCTCCAAGCTTTAGTATTCTTGGTGTGTGACTCAAAATTGGTGGGTCCTACTCTCTTCCTTTCCCCCCCCATTTTAGAAATCTCAGTGCAGATACTATTGCAAGCAGTGAACCTATTCCAGATAGTTCCTTTACTTCGCAGGACCCACAAAATGTACCAAGGTAGATAATATGTCTGAAGAATACTCTCGGCCCCATGTAGTCTACTTATTTTGTAAATCATGACTCATACCTTCATCATTAATACAAGAAGCTGCCACTTTTCCATTCACCACATCAAGCACCATCAAAGCTTGAACATCAGAATGGAGATCAATCCTTTTATGCCACGTAAGGATTTTATCACTCTTAACTCCCTCATTAGAAAAAAAATCCGCAACGACATTTGCCTCATGATAAGCATGAGTGATTTTAAATATGTCAAACTTACTAAGTAATAACTTAGCATCTTCTATCCAGTTTTTTATTGACCATCCAAGCTAGGACCTACCACAAATGCTATCTATTATATTTTTAGAATCACCTTCTAACCATATATTTTTACATTTAATTTCCTTTTCCAGGTTGATTATGTAATAAGCACCCACCACTTTAGCCACATGATTAGTTTGGACCCCCAATGGGGTGGCAAGAGCTCCCATAAAGTTAGCTGTCGAGTCCCTTAGGACTCCACCACACCCCACCTTCCCTGGATTTCCTTTGGCTGACCCATCGAAGTTGGCTTTGGCCCAGCCCTCCATAGGAAAACTCCAGCAAACTCCCTCCTTGGAATTTTTTGCCAGATTAGGAGCATTGGAAATATCCCATTTAATTCTCCATTCCCTAGCAATCTAGCTGTCATAAGGAGAGTAAGCCACCGCCTCAAACTTGCCCACCCTAAAGGGGACAATAGTGAAGTTCTCTTTAATCATCCTAAGAATTATTTCAAACACAACTTCCTTTGATGATTCCTTATCCCTGAAGATCATGTTGTTTCTCTCTTTCCAAATTCCCCACGCCACATGGGGGAATGAGAAAGCCCAAAGTTTTTTTATAAAGGGGTTGAGAGAAGGGGTTTTCCATTAAACAAAAAAATATTCAGCTAACTCCAGAGGAACCCAAGAAAAATGCTAGCATTTCAGAAGTTTATCCCAAACCAGAGAGGAGAAAGGATAGTGAATAAAGAGGTGGTTAACCGATTTAGCCTCACTTTTACAGAGGTAGCATCAATTGGGGATCAGAAAACCTCTTTTGCAAAGATTATCAATAGTTAGAACTTTGTTTTGGAGCAAGGACCAAAAAAAGATGTTAACCTTAGGTAAGAGATGTTTAGTCCAAACATGCAACCATAGAGGGGGGGCTAAGAGCATGAAAGAGACGGGAAAAAGTGGAAGAAACAAAAAAACACCCAAAAGGTTCATGCTTCCAGATAAGACTGTCCTCTTGATTCAGGGAAAGTTTAACAGCATTGAGAGAGGAGTAAACAGAAACCAGAGTAGGGTTTATCAAGGGGAGATTGACCCACTTACCATCTCTCCAGTAGTCTTTGACAAAGAGGCCAAAAGTGTTTTTGCAAAAATTAGCCCATCTACTGAGATTCCTGTCCTGAATCAGAGGTTCATTGCGTAGCCAACAGTCATCCCAAAATCTGATCTAGTTACGATTGCGAACCTTCCATTTCACTCCCAATTCCACCACCTTAATCTTGATAGTCATATAGTTCCAACAACTTGATCATTTTGGGAGAAGAGGATTCTCAATAAGATCCTTGAGGGAATTGTTATTCTACAAATACTTGCTTTTAATTATTTCACTCCATTCCCCAGAGGAAGAGAATAGTCTCCATATCTTTTTAGCTAGGAGCAATTTGTTCAGCAATCTAATTTTTCTTAGCCCAAGGCCTCCATCCTTTTTAGATCTGCAAACCAGGTCCCAACCAACAAGAGGAATTCTTTTTCTTTCTTCGACTCCTGACCAAAGGAATCTCTTTTGGATCTTTTCAATGGTATCAGCATATTTGGTCAGGATCTTGAAAAGACTAAGAGCATAGATAGGGAGATTCTGCAGGGAAGCTTTAAGAAGCTGGAGTTTTCCGGCTTGGCTTAGACATGCTCCTTTCTAGCCTGAGAGTTTTTTCCCAAACCTATCAACCAGAGAAATCCAGAAAGAATCTGGAGGTTTTAAACATAGAGGTAACCCCAGATAAGTAGTAGGAAGCGACTCTATCTTGCAACCAAGAATTCCAGCTATCTTCCTCTGCCTATGCAAAGGTGTGTTAAAGAAATACAATGAGCTTTTTTGCTTATTTATCATCTGACCAGAAGCTCCTCCATAGGTATCCAAAAGTTTCTTCATTTCTTTAGCCATCAAAACAATAGATCTACCCATCAATAAAGTGTCATCTATGAACTATTGGTGAGAACAAATCAAATTGCTCGAAGATGGTTTGAGCCCCACAATAGATCTTTGAGCAACCAGTTTGCTCATATTCCTACCAAAACTCTCAGCCATAATCATGAAGAGGATAGGAGAGATGGGATCTCCCTATCTTAGCCCTCTAGAACAACAGAAAAAAGTGGAAGGGGTCCCATTAATCAAAACCACCACAGAAGCAGTAGTAATAAGTTATTCAATTAGCTGCAAAACCCTTTCATTGAACCCAAAAAAATTTAGAATTTTAAATAGAAAATTCTAGTCCACCTTGTCACAAGCCTTCGAAATGTCAAGCTTTAGAAGAAAGCCTTCAGATTTAGAAACTGAGAGGGAGTGAATATTCTCATGAGCATGGACAATGGAATCAAGGATTTGTCTTCTAGGCACAAAACCATTTTGTTGAGGAGCAATAAGAGTGGGAAGAATGAGAAGAAACCTCGAGGTAAGAACCTTCGAAATGATTTTATAGAAGGAGTTACAGAGGTTGATAGGTCTGAATCCTTCAAAATCCTGCACTCCAGGTTTTTAAAGGATAAGAACCAAGAAAGTGGCATTTAACTCTTTCAAAATGTTTCTAAAGCAGAAGAACTCTTTTACAGCCTTCTCAATATCCTCCCCAACAATATCCCAGAAACAATGGAAAAAAAGTAAAGGGAAGCCATCAAGGCCAGGTGTTTTGCTTCCTTCAAATGAGAAAACAGTTTTTTTGATTTCCTCACTAGTGGGAATACCAGTCAACATAGCATTGTCTCTAGAATTAACAACCCTGGGGATAACATCCAGTAATTCATTTTGATCCTCCAAGTTAATTCCCTCCTTTTGTGACAGAAGGTTCTTAAAGAAAAGGACAAGATCTCTTCTGTTGTCCTCTTCATCCTCATATTTTCTGCCATTAACAACAATCTCAAATATTTTATTAGCTGCTCTATGTTTAGAAGCGAAGAGATGAAAATACTTGGTATTTTTATCTCCAGCCTTTAACCAAAGAGCTCTGGATCTTTGTCTCCAAAATTCCTCTTCTTTAGAAATTATCTCATAAAGTTTTGTGAGGATCTCATTCTCTTTCTCCTTAGTTTCATACAGGTAGCCTTCCCTCTAAATTTTGTTTTGGATTTCAGAAAGCCTGAACTGAAGATCAGATTTGATTTGAAAGATGTTGCCAAAAAACTTTTTTTTTCCACTTTCTGAGATTCATTTTAACTTCTCTTAATTTTTTGGCGACTCTAAATAAGGCAATACCCTATATTTTAATATTCCACCATTTCCTTATTTCCTCTCGAAGGAGAGGATGGGAAAGCCAAATTTTCTCAAAACAAAAAGGAGTATTCCTCTTAATCTTTAAATGGTCAGCAACAAAACTAATAGGAAAATGGTCAAATCCAATCCTTCATAGGGTCTTTAGAGAACAGTAGTAATTTAAAAGCCAGACATCAGAAACAAGGTCTTCTCATTTGTTAGTTGTAGAAGTTAAGTTTTATTGTGTTCAAATTAGATTGCAATTTTTATTACATTCATTATTTTTGGTATTATGTTTTCAACATTATTTGTATCTATACAATTTTGAAAGAATTTTCCATATCATGTAGTTGATTTGAATTTTATGTATATTTTTCTTGATTATTTTTTACTAATTTTTCATTAGTAGAAAGATATTTTTTCCATTTTATGAAGCATTTTTAAAATATATTTTCATCTACGGAATGGAACATATAGTCAAAAAAATTTCCCTATAATAGTTTTCAATGTCAACATGTTTATGATATTTTAGATATTCAATAATTCTTGGTCTACCTTGTTTAAGTTTTCCTTTTATTGTTGTGTTTTGTGTGTTAAATTTTACTAAAAAAACAATTGCAAATGTTTTAGGGTATGTCATATAATGGTCAATAAAATTTTTACCAAAAATATTTTTTGATTCATTTAGTTCATTTTTGAGTTGTTTGAATTTTTTCAAAATAAATGTACAATTTTTAGTAGTTCATGTGTCTAAATTTTCCCCATAGCTACATAATTGCAAAATAATCAAGCTAGTAAAGTTTCAACCGAAGGATTTTGGATTTAAAGATATTCAATGTTACATTTTAAAAAGTTTTAATTTTAATTTTGAGACCCTTATAGGTATTTTTGGGCTCAAAATTTGTTGTAACAAGAAAATTTAGTCATAGATTAATAAATCACTTCAATATTCTTTCCATAGTTCAAATGGTTCATGAACCAAACTATCAGATTAAAAGTTATGGCCTCCAAAAGTTGGGTCTCATGAATTTGGAAATGTTAAAATGTGTTAGACATAGAAAAGAGTTCTAATGGGGTGTTACATTTGTTGGTTTGTGTTTTGATACATTATATGGCATATTTAATTGGAGATAACATGGGCACCACTTTTTTATTTGTTTTAGCTCGTAATTTAATAAACACCATTTTGATGATTTAGCTGCTTGAGATGGAGATTGAGGGTAAGAGCCTTTTGTTTGTAGAGTTATTAGAGCTATATCTTTGATTGATGAAGCTATTTCAAAAATATTTCTTTGCAATTTTATTCTAATTTTGTTGGTTTCAATATGTATATTGGGTAGCTTCTAGAGTGTTTGGTTTTTCTCTCAAAAGAGTTTTACCCACTTAAATCACCATTTTGTGGTACAAATGATATTTATATTTATGTTTATTTTTGTAACTATTGTAAATTTTTTCCCTTTTTTGCATTACCCTCCTCTCAAGATTAGCCTAGCAAGTTGTTCTACTTCCTTGGATTCCATACACATGAGAAGTGTATGTTTAATTTTTAAAAAAATTAAAATTTTATCCTTGCATTTATGTATGTAGTTTTATTTCTAAGGCTTCAAAGACTTTATCTATCTATCTATCTATCTATCTATCTATCTATCTATCTATCTATATATCTATCTATCTATCTATCTCTCTCTCTCTATTTGTTTGTCTATCTATCTATCTATTTGTCTATCTGTCTATCTATCTAGTTGTCTTCTATCTGACTTCTCTTAGTCTACTTGTCTTCTCTCTGTTTATCTATCTTCTATCTATCTATCTATCTATCTATCTTCTATCTGTCTATTTGTCTATCTATCTATCTATCTATCTATCTATCTATCTATCTATCTATCTATCTAGCCATCCATCCATCCATCCATCCATCCATCCATCCATCCATCCATCCATCCATCCATCCATCCATCCATCCATCTATCTATCTATCTATCTATCTATCTATCTATCTATCTATCCATCTATCTATCTATCTATCTATCTATCTATCTATCTATCTATCTATCTATCTATCTATCTATCTATCCATCTATATATCTATCTATCTATTTATCTATCTATCCATCTATCTATATATATATATCTATCTTTCAATCAATC
>VDFB02361493.1:0-24211 GCA_007258455.2 Sequoia sempervirens
TTTCCTTTACAGATCAAGCATAACTAAGGAACAAAAATTAAACCCTAACCCTAACCAGGGTTAGCAATGAAGCATGTGGCATGCAAGATATGAGCCATCCATGAAAGATGTGACCTAGGTCATAGATCTACCAAGAAGTCAACAAAGAGCAATAAATGGGCATGGGAACCCATGAAATCTATCTAAAAAATGTAAGGGATCCCATAAATGTCATCCTTGAAGCCCTAAAAATTAGATTTGGTAGCTCAAAATTCCAAGCGAAACTCAAAAGTGTCACCCAGAAAACATGTTAAAATGCAGGAAGGTTGGGGCTTCAGGCCCAAAAAGTCATCTTTACAACACTAAAAAAAAGGTTCCAAGCCCCAAAAATGCATCTTTGTTGGGCGTCGGTGATTGGATGGTCGGGCATTGGGTGTCCGGCCTACTGCTTACCAAATGCTTGAAAGAAGGAGAAGAAGAGTAAAAAGAAGAAGAAAGGATTATAGTAAAAGTGCAATCAAGTAGTATGAAAGCGCTCCATTACATCATGAACTAAAATACTGTGACAATGAAAAATGAATAGTGTGGTATAGTGGGGAACAACCCACCACCCCACAAGGAAGAAGATCATGATGAGTGGTAGTGCGGTAAGAATCCTGCTACCCCACGATGAAGCATGAAGGAGCTTGTAGTATAGGGATGTACACCCCGCTATCCCAAGATAGAGAAATCTAAAGAAGCCTTACCCCTAAAAGTTGAAGGTAAGGGAGATGATATACCTCTTACTGAAGAAGGGTAAGAGGTATAGGGGAAGGCCAAAGGCTGAAACTCAAAAATTCAATACTTAGCCAAATTTTCAAAGAAAAGAATGAAAGTGAGAAGGGAGAAGGGAGGAAACTATGAAGGCTTGAAGGAGACTTTGGAGGTCAAACCTCAAACCATCAGAGGTTGGAGGTCAAACCAAAGGTCTACCACTTACTATAGGAATGAGTAAGAGGTAAGGAAGAAACCTAACTCCCAAATCCCAAAACTCGACACTTAAGCCAAATTTTGGGTTCAAGACATCGGTGAGAAGAAAAGATGGAAGAAGGTTGAAGATGAGGATGTGCAAGTGATAACAATGAACCTTTAGGGATCATTCAAACTATCAAGTGATGGTCAATGAAGGGAGCGGTAAAGGATAATGGGTAAGGCCAAAGGTCGAAACCCAAAAGACTTAGAAGAAACTAGGGAAAGGAAGGAGCGATGGAGAAATGAAGAAGGCATGTAAGGAAGAAGGTAAGTGAAAGCCCAAAAAATTCAAAATTTAGGACTTATCCAAATTTAGAAACCTTCAAGGAGAAAAAAATGCAAGATGGCCCATGTAGGATATATTATATTAGATATCAGTGATGGTTCATCAAAGGGGGGCAAGAAAATGACAACATTAATGGAAACTTCTATGAGATGATTTCCTACTAATCATGGAATCCAGAGGCCTTATTAGTCCATTGGGCACAGATTCATGAGGGTAAAACTTCAACAGTTAGGCCTCCTCAAAGAAAAATAAAACATATGCAATCCTGCACTTGGAGAAAAGAATGAAAGCTAAGAGCATACATTCCCTTAAGGATAATGCAGGGTGTGAAAATGCACTTCATGGAAAGCAAGATATTTATAATAAGTACACTAGACTAATAGAAAGAAAAGAATGGAAGCTTACCTCTATCAAATATGAGCCTTTTAAAGGATTTGATCTCCCTCAAGCCATAGTTTCAGACCTCACCCAGCTACAACCACTAAGCACTAGTTCCAACATGCATGTAACTACACAAAATGCTTGCAAGGTGAAGGATCGCTTCACTATAAATTTTCCATTTCAAGGGAACCCTATGATGCAAGTGTTAGATTCATCTAGCATTGGTGCCTCAGCTAAACATATAGTAGTAGGGGTGAAACACTTTTAAGGAAATTCAACATCCAAGAACAAACCTTTTGTAGAGGGAAGATAACTCACCTCACAAAAGGATAGGCCAATGCCATCATTGTTGTCCTCCTCATAGCATGAGTTGAAACAAAAGGAGAATACTTCCAAGTCACATGGTGATGTACATAATGCCAAATCTAATTTTTGATTTGCACAAGAAATATCTTCCTCATGCACCTCAAAAGAGAAACTTTGAAACTTAGGCATACAAACAAATTGGGCAACAGGAGCATCACTCTCCAAAAAAATGTGTGGTTTCTCAATAACTAAAAAATAATTTGCATTGGCACACATTTCATCAACACAAAACTTAGATTTTTGAGACACTTTAAGTGAACAACTAAATTCTCCAAATTGCCTCACAGTTTTAATTCTTTCTTAGCAACAAGCTACAACAAAATTAGACTAATGGAATCTAATCATTTCTATGTCCTTTGTTTCTTCTTCATTCTTATACTACTTCTCACAAATCTACTCTTTTAGGTGTGAAAGATCAGCATCCAAGCTTAAAAAAAATCTTCTAAATCATCCCAAAAGAAGTCCACCTCAGAACTACAAACCTCAATAAATCATGGATCTTCATCCACTATAACAAGGGCTAAACACATATGATGTTGTTGCTCCAAAACCATGGAGTTATCTTCAACCATCAAGCCCAAACCAAGCTTTTCAGATCCTTCAACTGATGTAGGTATAGCTAATCTATTCTCCTCATCTTCAAAAAAACAAGGAAAGGCATCAAATGAGAGGACTAATTCCTCTACCATATTAATTTCTTCTACCTTTTTAATGCCTTATTGTTGCAACACTATTTCATCTTCAATTTTTTCTTGCAGTAGAGAAAGAAACTCGTTTTCAAGATCACATGAAGGCTCTACAACAACAACCTCCTCAAGGATAGGTTCTTGCGAGGAATGGAGGCTTGCAAAACCTAGAATCTCCAACATAAAATATTTTCTTGATGGAACAAGAGGTTGAATGGGAGTTTCAAGGGGTTGATTGGGATTCTTGAAACTAAAAAAAAAAATATCATAAACCTCATGCACAATAGGTTGCTATGGAACAAAAGGAGGTCTAATGGGGGTTTCAAGAGGCTTGCTAGGTTTCTTGAAACTTAAAAACTTATATTTTCTTACCTCCTCCTTAGCAGGTTGCTCTAGAAATGGTGGAGGTGCTTGTTTGAAACTAGGTACACAAGGGGCCACCTGAGTCTTAGGTACTTGTGCTAGAGCAAGGGAAAGTCTGATTTTTTCTTGCCTAGCAACAACATATCTTATTGTACACTCTTCTTGTTTCTTTCTTTGTGCCTCCAACTACTACTCATACCTCCACAAAGCTTCTTGGTTTTGTTGTTGTGAATAATGATCTTGATGGAAAAACTCATCATGTTATGGGACACAACACTACTATCCTTGATAGACTTGATTATCCCACTCCTCCTATTGTAGGTCAAACTATTGTTGTCTCTGAAGCTCATCAATTTGTCTATTGAAATCAAGAAAAATGCTTGGGATTTCACTTGCACTTAAATTATCAAAATTTCAGGGTTGATTAGGTGAGAAACAAAGCTAATTTTGAAAATGGTGAGTCTCTTGGGGATGTTGATATGAATATGTAAGCATCCCAGAAGACTAAGAAGGGTGGGGTGGGTGGTAAGCATTTTGTGAAGATTTAGAACCCAAAATAGGAGGGTTTTGTGGAACAAAATGGGAGGCATAACCAGCCTGATATGACTGATTAGGAGGTGCTAAGCTAGCATTATCATGATATGGTGGATTATACACATGGTTTCCATTATAATATGTCATTTTTAAGCATGGAACACCTTAAAAATTACAAAATGAGAGCAAAGGGATACCCAACCAAATATTTTTGGTACATACCAAGAGTCACCCAAATGAGTTGCAAAGTCGCTAGGTGCTTGAAGAATGCCTCCAAAGGATAAAATTTTGAAGAAGGAACCACTTCCTCAATGGAATGAAATGAAACTAGGCTACTTGAACTAGTTGATTTTAAATAGATTCACCATGGTGTTTGAAGATATGCCTCAAAAGGAAAGATGCATTGAATAAAAAATCAAATTCTTCAATGGAGAGAAGTGGTCCCACCAAGTGTGACAAAAATTGTTGTCACATAAATTACACCCTATTGGGCACAAAGATCAACATTCCAATGACACAATGAAAAATACCTCAAGGTGTGGGACCCTTGCATATGTGAGGTCGAATCTCCGGAGAAGGCCAAATTCCTTTTTCAATCCCAGTGCAATGTGTTGGTCCAACCCAACATATGAAATCCTACCACTAATAGCTCATCAGGAAAAGGGGAGAAGGAGAACAAGAAAGGGAAATTGGAGGTGATACACCAAGATGGAAGGGTCGCTTCTTCCCAGCCAAGATTGCATGATACATCGTTGAAGAGGAGCAAGGATATTTTCACCACTCTCTATTTGGTCGATTCTTAGAGGGAAACATGTAGTTTAGGGTTTGACAAGGTGCTAGAAGGAAAGAGGATTTCTCAACACAATAGTTGCAAACAATTTTGACACATGTATACACAAAAATATAAAAAAACACTTAGATATACATGGTAATAAACTTACTCAAACATAAAAGAGCTAAGAAGAGGAAAATTGATCCATTCCATTAACATAGAAGCAAAAAATTCAATCTTTACAATGGTAGAGTGTAAAATACATGTCTACAAAAGAAAAAAACCTATAGGAGCCAGAAGAAGAAGAACCCTAAACTTGAATAATTTTTTTTCCTTTATAGATTAGGAATAACTAAGAAACTAAAACTAAACCCTAACCCTAACTAAGGTTAGTAATGAAGCATGTGGTGTGGAAGATCTGAGCCATCCATGAAAGATGCGACCTAGGGCATAGATCCACCAAGAAGTCAACAAAGAGCAATAAATGGGCATGGGCGCCCATGAAATCCATCTGCAGATGGTAAGGGATGTCATAAATTCCATCCTTGAAGCCCTAAAAATTAGATCTAATAGCTCAAAATTCCAATGAAACCTTAAAAACGTCACCCAAAAAACACGTTAAAACATAGGAAGGTCGAGGTGTCGAGATCAAAAAATCACCTTTATAGCACTGAAAAAAAGGTTTAAAACCTTGAAAATGCATCTTTTTTGGGCCTCAACATTTTGATAGTCAAGCATTAGGCATCAGGCCTACCACTTACCAAATGCTCAGAAGAAGGAGAAGAATAAATTATTATAGTAAAGGTGCAGTCAAGTGGTATGAAAGAGCTCCATTACATCAGAAACTAAAATACCATGGCAAGGAAAAATGAATAGTGTGGTATAGCAGGGAACAACCTTCCATCCTGCAAGAAAGAATATCATGATGAGTGGTAGTGTGGTAACAATCCCACTGTCCCATGAAAAAAAGGATTAAGATTAGTGGTAGAGTGGTAAGATAGAAGAGATTACTAAGAGGAATCCTATAGTATTGTGGTTTCAACGTTTAAAGCTTGCAGTGTAGCGGTAAGAATCCCTCTACCCTGTGATGAAGCATGAAGGAGCTTGCAGTATAGTAGTGTACACCCCATTGTTTCGCGATGAAGCATGAAGGAGCTTGTGGTATAGCAAAGTACACCTCTTTGTCCCATGATAGAGAAATATCAAGAAGCCTTACCCTGAAAAGCCAAAGGTAAGGGAGATGAGATACCTCTTAATGAAGAAGAGTAAGAGGTATAGGGGAAGGCCAAAGGCCGAAACCCAAAAATTCAATACTTAGCCAATTTTTCAAAGAAAAGAATGAAAGTGAGAATGGAGAAGGGAGGAAACTATGAAGGCTTAAAGAATAATTTAGAGGTCTAACCTTGAACCATCAGAGGTCAGAGGTCAAACCAAAGGTCTACTGCTTACTATAGGAATGAGTAAGAGGTAAGGGAGAAACCCAACTCCCAAAGTCCAAAACTCAACACTTAGCCAAATTTTGGGTTCAAGACATTGGTGAGAAGAAAATATGGAAGGAGAAGGTCAAATATGAGGAGGTGCAAGTGATAACATTAGACCTTCAGGGATCAAGCATTAGACTGTTGAGCAATAACCGATGAAGGGAGTGGTAAAGGATAACAAGTAAGGCTAAAGGCCAGAACCTGAAAGACTTAGAAGAAAACAAGGAAAGGAAGGAGTGATGGAGAAATGGAGAAGGAATGCAAGGAAGAAGGTAAGTGAAAGCCCAAAAACCTGAAAAATATGGGACTTAGCCAAATTTTGGAAACCTTCAAGGAGAAAAATATGCAAGATGGCCCATGTACGATCTCTCAGATCAAATATCAATGATGGTTCATCAAAGGGGGGCATGAAAATGACAATAGGTCCCTCTGCATATTTCTTAGTCTTCTTCTTACCACCCTTGACCACAAACTTGATCTTAGGCTTTGAAGATCTGTTGTAGCTTGGAGCATCATTTTTGTTTTTGGTCCTTAGGTCTAATTTCTTGCCTGATTGACCTTAAGACTCATCTTCTGATACAGTGAAGAAAGGTTTCAATTGAATATCCCTTTCATCCAACCAAACATTTGTATTTTCCAAGATGGATTGAAACCTTTCTCAAGTTGATATTACCTCTTTTCAAGACCACTGGATGGAAGGAAAAGAAGAAGCTACAACTCTATTTCTTTCATATGTAGGGTCTAGAATAGTATCGTCATCCTCTATATCCTATAGGATATTAACAAGATCTAATTCCCTTATTTGATCCAACCTTAACCTACAATAATATATTCTCCTGATCCCTTGCTTTTTCCTAATGTCAGCCCAAATGTCTTTGACTTGATGTACGTGAGAGAAATCCATTTTGATTCGAGACTTCATGCCTCTATAATCAAATTCAAATCTTTCTTTGTACAATTTTATTCTCACCTGTTGCATTTCTAATTCAACAACCTTGGCCTTATGCTAAGTCTGAATGGAGTACCTTTTGATCACATGGAAATTTGAATCTTGACTTATAGGTTTCCATTTGTTTACTATTGTAGACACTAAAAATGTCCTAATCGATGTCATACATTCAAATCAGATTTGCTAACATCATTTCCTCTTTTATCCATCCTTTTTTCACTTAATTGATTTAATTAGCCTAGCTAATTAATTAGTTACATCATTTTCATCCATTTAGCCTAATTAATTAAATTGGGTTAATTCATCTCTTTTCGCACTAACACTTCATCTAATTAAATTAAATACATCAAAATATTTAATTTAATCTCCTAATTCATCTTATTTAATTAAATAACCCTAAGTTGTTTAATTAAATATGGTTTTCATCCCCCTCCCCTATTTATTAAATCATCTAATTTAATAAATATCTCTTAATTCTTCTAATTCCCTAATTGCATAAATTAAACCTTGTTTAATTAGAAATTAAACCTTGTTTAATTAGAAATTAAACCTTGTTTAATTAGAAATTAAACTAATTTTCCTCTAAGCAAAGGGAATATTCCCATGGAATATTCTTTATCCTTTTTGCACAATTAAAAATTTGTTTTAATTTTTAAAATACCTTTTTCCTCACCCAAAAGGAATATTCTAAGGAATATTTTCTCTCCTCCAATCAACTCACTTGGCTTCTTCAAAAAGCTAAACCTTCAACCTCCTAAGCAAGTTACCTTTGACCTATGTGAGTAGGTCAAAAGTGTGTTTTTTTGAGGCAAGTGTGAGCCCTTGATTAAATTTCATCTTTCATTCTCATCTATTGATGAGAATCCATTATCCATGCCTCTCATCCCCTTCATCTTGAACTGTTGATTAAGCTTTTTGATCTCAACCATCCATTCCTCGTTTTCTCTCCTATAAATAGATCACTATTTGGAGACAAATGGATCCATCTTTTATTGCAAACTTATGTCGTTTAATTCACTCACATACTCACTCATATTTTACTCACTTTTTAGCTTATTTTAGTTCATTTTCATTGTATAATAGCTTAGGTCATCCATTAATGGCTTCCATGCATCCATCTTAGTTTATAAATAAATTAGGGTTTTCATATTTTAGCATAATTTTAGCTTAGGTTCCCTTAGAAATTGTATAATTAGATCATTTATAGCATAAAATCATGGTAACTTATCTTTAAACTAGGTTTTCATACATCAAACACCATGGTTTCATCAATCTCTTCCATAGAATCAACTAAAACAAGCTCACTTATCACAGGATTGGGAAAGGGTCGTTGTTCCACATCGACACGACACCAATTACACAACAAGATAAGTTTCAAATGGATTAGAATATATTTTTTGAAAGATTTCATAATTTAGTATGTTAGGTTTTGATGAAATGTTTAGTTTCAATTCTGTTTGATTGATCTTGTTGAGATTCGAGTATTGGTGGATCCATTATGCTTTGATTCTTCATGGATCAAGCACAATTCAACCCATACCAGTATTTTCTCATCACATTCTGGCACTAGAAGGAGGGAAAACCGATCATTTAACTATTTTTTAGCTCAAATTCCATGTTCATGTTGTTTTGCAGGTTGCAATGATGCTCAAACCACAAAAAATGATGCCATTTCAATAGCATCACCATATAGCAATGCCCAGGAAATTTGAAACAGCAATGCATATTTTATTTGAAGATATCGTGAAACACAAACGGTGATGCTCAAACTCACCAGACTGATGTTTTCAAATTCCAAATAGTGATGCATTCATTAGTAGTGACACCCATCAAAATAGCGATGCAATCATGCTCATTGGTTTTGTTGCAAAGCGACACCCATTTTCACTAGAGTGACACCCAAATCTCAAATTGCAATGCTATCGTGTTTAGTGATGCTCAACCAAGGTAAGAAAATTTATGTTTGTTTTTTTCGACATGTGGCTTAATTTCTTTGGTTTATCTGATCACTATTGAATGTCTAACTATTTTTTCATTGTTACACTAACAAGGTTTTGTAGGGTTTAAAGGCATGGCGTGAAATTGAATAAATTCTCTTCTATCTTAAAATTCTATAATTGTAATAAGTGTTCAACGCTTTGGGGCAATTATAACCCAATTTCATGTTTTTTTAATTTTAGTTTTAGGCAACGCACTAGGTTTCAATTGGGTTTAAAATGAACATTCAAAGTTGGATAAAATTGAACCCTCATATCACATATTTCAATTGGGCTTAAAATTGAACAAGGAAAACTCATCTTTCAATTGGTGCTTAAAATGAATTCATCATTGCTTTGAAAGGTTAAAATCGACAATTGTTTTCCTTTTTTATGATTTTCAACGTTGCTAGTGAATTCTTATGCCATTATCTCGTGTCATTTGGCAATCTTGAGAAACAAAAACATTCTTTAACACTTTGCAAAATCACCCACATCTTTCAATTTGGGTTTAAAATTGAACAACCATGCTAGTGTGAGAAAAGGAATAGTGTGTGTTCTCTCTTTGTGCATGCAAGCAAAGATGATCAAACTACAGATGTAATTACTCGCTGTTGTTCACCTTTAGAGGGCCTACCTTGGTGGGAAAAATTACTCACCCCAAGGGAACAACCCAAGCAGTAACAATCATAAGCCAAGCTCTTCCAAACCACTATATAAATTTGTGGTTGAGATGAAAATCGTAAAGAATGGGAAGTGGTACATGATAGCTCTCCCCCAGTATCTTTATGATGTATAAATCCCTTGTTCTAAGGGTTGGAAGACCTCTCACAAGGATTTTATCATTACACCCCCTAAACTGGATGCCATTATTATGAACCTTTGTGTAGAAGCCAAAAATCCCTAATATTTGTTGATGTCAGGAGGTCGAACCTCTGAATCCATCCCACATACTTGTGGTTCTTAGTAGAGATGAATAGTTTTCATGGGAGATTCATGAGAACTCGAAGCTTGGATAACCCATAGAAGTGAGTGTCGTGGAGGGGAGCTAGTGTGGTCAAGCTTCTAATCATCCACTCTGAATAAGCATAGCTGGAGGAATCCAAGTGGGAATTCAACAAATATAGCCATTTCTATCCTAGGGTTGTAATGATTGTGAGTTAGTTTAACACTTTGCTTCATTTCAAAATGATCCAAAAACAAACATTCACTATCCAAATTTCAAACACTTTGGCTCAAATATGGACATCTTGAGTTATCCTTGATATTACTGCTTGTCCTAAGGATTTATCCTTAGAGATTTCTAAATATCTTGACATTAATCTCAATCCCATATTTACGAAAGACAACATAGGAAATTATGGCTTTAACCTCATGATTTTCACGAAATGGACATTGTGAAAGTTATGATGTTTTTCACATAAACATATAGTTTGGAAACATAATCAAATACAAGTGTTTGTGGTAAAATCAATTTACCTAAGAAGAGATAAATTGGAAAATGAACCCCACATTGACTATTTGGAGATCGATTGGTCTCATTGAACAACCTAATCCTCCAGGTGCTATAAATTAGCCAAAATTTGAACTCATAAATGGTGAACAAACAGATCTCATTAGCAATTTGAGAACCTTCACTTTTGAAAACAAGGAAACAAATACACATTTGAGAAACACAACAACCATTTTAGACGAAGAAGAGGAACACACCGATATTGAGGCTAGAAGGCCCCTATTACTACCACCCATGTGGCAATAAATATATTCCTTTCTTCCATAAACTTAAATTGTTTCCACATGATCTCACAAAAATATAGATTCCTAAGCCAAAGTCTATAGGTCCTCATTTTAGACTTAGGAATCTCACTCCAAAAACTCTTAAGAAACACCTTCGAGCAGTTCACAAAAATAGAAACAGATTGGTAGAAAACTTTTACAGACATGCTTCAAGGTATAGTCTATAATTGTATGCATTCTTTTGGAGTCAAAATCCTTGTCTTTTTCATGATACTAAACTCCTCTAAATGATTCATCAAACAGTCAAAATCCATAGGGGAAATTCTCCAGCACTCCATTTCAAACATAGGAATCATAGAACAAGGTATAGTCAAAATTGGGCATCCATATTTTACCATAACCATTACACTTTGTTGAGAAACTTTTATGCCTGAGCTAGGAGAGCCTGAACACATTTGAACATTCCCATCCATCCTCTAATTTTCTAGAAATTTAACATATTAGAGGTCTAGCATCATCTTCACTACCTTGATCTTGTTGAAACAAAGGTTCACTTTACTAGATGATCTCGTGCAAAGTAAGGATCCCTAAACCAAAGTCAATTGGTTGTCATTTTAAGCCTTGACATTGTAGTGCAAAAGCAATCAACAATCGCATTAAGGCACTCTACGAAAACAAAAACAAGTTGTTGGTAAACTTTTATGAACACGCACTGAGAAAATATCCTAACATGTACACATTCTTTATGAGCCAGAACCCTCATCTTTTTGAAGATTAACAAATTTTTTAAATCATTGAGTATTTAGGATTTGAAAATTTTAGAGGTTTATCATCATTCTCACTACCTTGATCTTATCAAAAAAAAAAGGTTCACTTTAGGTCAACATTGGGTCCAACATTTCACCCACCCCTTCGTCAAATCTCATCCTTCGCCTCATCTATCTTTACAAAATTTCAAAAACAATAACACTTTGGGACTTAAACATCAAACCAACTTTCTACCTTAGCTACTTTTTATGTGAGATGTATCCTTTTCCATGCACTTAGTTAAGATAGTTATCATCTTTGAACTAGTTTATCTTGAAGGTCACAAGTCTACCCTAAAGATTTCTAAGTTCATTAGCATTCTTTATCGCAACTGTTGGAACTATTAAAATTTGATGATTTTGCATATTTTTCATCCCCCCTGAGTCTCCATGTGAGTTTTACCCTTGCCACATTTCCCCATTTTCATGATGCTTTACCCACATTCTTCCCATATTGCTCCATATGTTCCATCGTGTCATGCATGTTTCACATTCTAGTCTGTTTCGACGTGACAATTTTTGAGTCTCCCCGATCCATTTTTTTTGCTTACAAATGTCTATGTTGCCTATCGGAAAGACGTTTGCAATTATCACGGTGATCAAATTTTTCTTGCAGGTATCATTTGGTGGGAGTTCTTCTGGGTCTCAGCAACAAAGGTTGATTCATATTGGCATATGTTTGGTCCTCGGTGAAAGCTCTTACCGAACTCAGCATGTCACACCAACCGGAGGAAGAGGCTACATTGGCCTAAGCTGGGGTGTCGACATACTATCATGGAAAAATCTTGTGGTCTCACCAAATAGCATACAAGAAACTCACTTCGGCCTAACGGGTTGTTTTCAGTGTATGGTTATAGCACTATCTTTTTGTCTCTCCGAACAGTGGTAGAGGAATTGATTTATTGGCAAAAGGTCTTAGATTTGGAGTAGAGTCTCCATGAATCTGATAGGTCTTGCCAACTAAGTCTTGTGAATGGAGACTTTCGGTGAAGCAAATACAATCTACAAGAGGTCTTTCCAATGTCAGAGGTGTTACAGCGACTGCGAACAAAACTAAAGGATGTCGGTGTGAGATCAGAACTCTCTTGGTAGTATGGTGTAATCCTAGGGTTTTCGATATAGCCCGATATACTCTATGGGACTTCTCCCCAAGTTTGAAATGTCTTAGTGACATACATAAGACAAGTGGGCTCATCGGTAGGAGAAGTCATAAGTCACGGTGACATGTGAAGAATAAAGGGGGTTCTCGATAAGACATAGAATGGTCTAAGTGACGTCTCACCGACCCGGATAGGCTACAGTGAAACACAAAGGAACAGGGGAGTACTCTTTGACTTTGGTGTAACAAGCAGGAAGTCACGGAAACATTCATAATGCATTAAGACTTTCAGTATAACGAAATACTATTGTGTGACATCTCACTGATATCATAAAGCTACGACGATGCTTCCTAACTTTGGCATTGCGAACAACTGGTCATGGCGAAGCGCGATGAGCAGAGGAACACAGGCAGGAGCGATTGACGACATAGTTTCCTTAAGCATACCTGCAGGGATATCTCACCGACTGTCTCACTAATGAATGACAGAAATAAAAATCTTGTGGGCTGACATATGGAATTTTAACCATTGTAGGCTGACTTGGTTTTGCCCGAATTCTACGGTGGCCGACATGGATTTCCAATTGGATTTATTTTCTTGAATACTAGTATATAAATATGCACCCCAATTGTAATAAAAAAAATTAGATTTTAGAAATACAGTAGATTAGGAATAGCTACATTAGAATAGCTTTCTCTTATCAGAGACTATGTGCATGTTTTCAAATGGAAAATTCAATGAAAATCAGCTGGTGTGGCAAGTTATTTCTAGTGTCAATTGCATGTTGAACTTATTAAATAGTATTGTTGAAGCTATCTCCAATTTGATTATTTTTGGTTGTTTAAATTGACATAACAAGTTTATGTTTAGTTTGTTAATGCACATTTTCTCTATCTATGTGATTAATCCATTGGTTCTCTCAAGCAGAGATTAAATCCTTTTTGTTGATCACAGTAATCAGGGAGATTCATCTGGATTATTAAAGTAGAGCTTAGTAGTCATAATCTTGCATTGTTTATACAAGTTATGAATAGATCATATGCCTACAATTTGATTTTCTGCCAGACTAAGTTGCCCACTTATGTTTCCTTTGACTCTACATACCCATTAAGGCACTGGTCTCTGCAATTTCATCATTTGAATTCACTCAATTTCTTTATATATGTTAATTAATTATTTTAGGATTTAGATCTGAAGATTGGTATCAAGTTTGATTTCATTTTGTTCACTATCATCTACCATTGTAGACAAAGCATTTCAGAAGGCTAATCATAAGATAAGTCTACTCAATTCAAAAGGTACACCTGCCTGGGTTTAGCAGCACCTAAAGAGTAGAAGGTTGAGTTCTCTTGGCCTTGTCTATTACCCTAAAGTGTATCAAGAGATTGGCAGCCTCTTGAGGCATTCAGCCTGCGTTTTTGAGAGCTAACACCAACATTAAAACATCAAAACTTAAGTCAAAAGTGTTGTCCCAAAATGCTTGCAAAGATCACTTCCCACATCACCCATCTCTTCATCCCACATTATCATCATTTCTCCCAAAATACTTAGAGCGTCCCTTTTACCTAGGTTTGAGTCAACTAGAGAGTTCAAAAATTACAAAACTCAACACAACTCTCCCATAGCTGACACCAAATTTATGGTCAAGATGAGATCAAAACACAAGAGAATCATGGAGAAATAAAAAGTTACATTTACCTCAAGTGATCCAAATCCTTTAGAATTTGATCCTAGAAGTCATATTACACCATCGCAACAACCATCATCTCCTTCAAGACCATATGAAATTGAAGACATCACGAACAACCCATTTGATCTCACTAGAGAAGAACTTTTAGAACATCAATCTTTTAAAAGTGTAGCTCCTATTTCCCAACATTTGTAGCATAGATTTTAACATAGGATTTCACAACTCCATCACAAGGGCTAAGTCAAACTTACATACCTAGTCTTGCAACTAGCCTTGCTAAATATTTTGGTCACACCTCAATATTTGAAAGTAGTATACTTTTGGGTACTCTTGAAAATAATCCTCCACCTCCCACCACCATTTGGACACCTACCTTTAGTGCTCCTCCTATTCCTAAGGATCCAAAATAGCTACACACTCTGCTTGAACTTCACTATTCCACCACCACTTCGGCATTTCAGGGAAACCCTTCTTCATCCATACCCATGAGTACCACAAGTATTCCTCCCATCACATAGAGTGGTATAGACCAAAAATCCCAAAATAGCACACTAGGTCATGTCAATACCATATCACAGAATCAACCCTCAAAGAAAATAGGGACATTTTTATCCAACCCTCCAGTGGGTTCATCCATTCCATCTACCATTACCACATCATCCACCAAAAATCCTCCTCAAAACAATCCCTTGGTTACAAGTTCTATCAATCCTGGGAGTACCATGATCACGAATCCTTTGTTTACATCTTTTGCACAAGGAAATCCTCAAAACATAGGGCAAGGAAATATTTTCAATCAATGGACTCAAGGTCCTAGTCTATCATTTCCATTACAAAATTTTACATCATCATTTCCAACAGTTCCCTTTTCTATGATAAATCAATCAAGACCTTAAACATACATTCCTCCACCTTATTCCATAATATTGCAAGGAATGTTAAACCAAGGGAACCCTCCACCTTTCAATATCAATCCATTAACCACTCAAAACATCAATATCCCTAATCCTTCATAGATGTCTCAACAACCAACTAGTCCCACATTGCAAGCACATGCCTTAGCTTTATAGCAAGCACACCAAAATTATTGTGTGAACCCCAATCCTAATACCTACAAAACAAAGAGAATAAACACAGTAAGTTAGATATTACAAGCATGAACAAGGATTACCCATTAAATCCATTTACAAGCTTCAAATTAGGAAAGAAAACAATGAAGAACACAATAAAAAAAGAAAATATAGATTCAATCCTAATTAGAAAAGTAAACACATGATCCCATGGGGGAATTGGTGCCAATTTGATGTGAAAATTGGCCCTTTCCCAATTCCTAAGATGCAAGCTTGATATGTTGATGATGATTGGTCCACTTTGTTGATGAAGGATGAGAGCTCCAAGCCCAAAATCTGCAAAAAACCTAGCTAAGAACTCAAGATTGATAGATGGAAATGGCTAAATATTTTAGCATAATAACTTTGCATAATTTGTGGATGATGAGATGAGGATATGAGCACTTTATTTATAGAATGTCAAGATGGATGAATGTCCAAATTTGAGCAATGTGGGACTAACATTCATCCAATGGCATGATGCCACTTGTCAATCTATGAGTGGATGAAGGATGTGCAAGATTTGGGGATTGTGCCAATAAATGCATATTTTTTAATTTCAAATTTGTTGAAATGACTTGCAAGAGGGAAGGAAAATTGCAATAAATTCCAATTGGCTCAAGACAAAGGACATGTAAGATGAATTTATTGCCTTGTTGGATGTACATGTTGACTTGGAATTTTTGAATTCAAATTTGGAGAATATTCCAAAAAGATGCCTTGTGAGGAAAATAGAGTTTTAATAAATGAATTAAATCTATTTTCATGTACAACTTGCAAAATCTAGAGGATGGGACATGATTCAGAATTAAATTAATAAAGGGTTAATTAATTTAATAGGAGATTAGATGATGTGACCTATTTGATTCAAATTGGTGGATTTATTTAAATCAAATAAGAGAGGAATATGATAAGAAACTAATTAAATAAGGATTTTGATTTATTTAATTAAAAGAGATGGTGTTAGATTAAATCAAATAAGGTTTCAATTTATTTAATTTAATGTATAGAATTTAGAGATTTAATCAAATAAAATTAGTTATTTAATTAAATAGGGATAATTAGATTAGATGGATTGATTTAATTACCACAAGAGATTGACTCAATTAGATAAAATGATTTATTTAATTAAGAGAGAAATTAATGAATTTAATCAGATAAGGATATTTGATTAAATGATTAGACCAAGGGATGATTCGCGAAGATACGATGTTAGTAGTCGGGATCAAGTGCACAATGTCAATCGGTATATTTTATGTCTCTACATTTTGCCCCTCTTTGAAGCAATGCACTTGTTGTGTTGGTTCAAAGAATAAACGATCTCAATAAAAGCCAAAAAATTTTGATATTTAAAAACTTGCCCCATTGCTGCCTAGTGAGGGAAAACATGCCATTATAATGCCCCCTCGAGAGATTGGACAAAAATTTCAATTTTTGGGTGATCTCGCAAAAAAAGAGGACAAAGTGCCCGGAAGGTCCGAAAAGGCTCCAGGAGGCTAAAAACATGTCTAAATGCAATAAAATGATGTAAAACAGGTCTCAACTGGACAAAAACAAGTTCGGGGGTCCAAAACCCTAGCAAGACAGCCAATCAGGGTGAGAAAACCCTAATTTTTAGGCTTAAAAGGGGTCTGAGGGGTCACTTTCAAGTCACTTTCAAACACCTCCAATAGTAACCTTGAGATTTGAGCTCTAACCCCCTGATGATATGGTGCAATGACAGCTTCCCCTGCACATTTATGATCGAGTTCAGACATACCAGTGGCCACCTAGCATCAGGGCACCGGTATGTGACCCTTACCCAAGCCTCATTTTTCATTTATTTCTTCGTGTGATGCATTTAAATGTCGGTCAGTCTACAGCGGCACTATATGGCGCCGATCAAAATTCAAACTACGCCGCTTGGTGTTGAATAGCATAGCAGAAATGTAGTTTAGAGTTTTAAAAACTCTTACGCTAAGCTCGAGGTCGGCAGGGGGATTTGGAAAGTGCGACGCAATAGTCTCAATTCTGCCCAAAGTGCGCCGCTGGATGAGAAAGTGCACCGCAGGGGTGCTATTTTTCTATTTTGGGCCTAGCATTAGAGTTTGATTAGAAATCAAACTACGATGCCATCATGGGTTGCACAGCTGGAAAGATTCTTTGAATGTCCGGTGAAGAATTTTTCAAAATTTTTAACATTGTGACCTTTCTTAGTGTAGGACGCGGCGAGGGAGCTCTACTCCTGAGAGTACAGGTCGTGGGACATAGCCGGTTACTTGTGGGACTTGAGTGACAGGGACCAGGATCGACTTTGGATTGTGGGGTTATGGTACATTGCCTACGCGGCACTCGTGCACACTCACTTAGGGATATTGTCAGCACTGGCCAAGAGATGGCACAGTGAGACTTCTTTGTTTCACCTTCCCACTGGCGAGGCCACCGTCACCCTAGAGGATGTTTGGCGTATTTTGTGATTGTCAATTCATGGTCGTCAGGTGATTTTTGACATGGATGAGGGGTGTGAGGCCTGCTTCAAAGTCCTCACCACAAACAAGATTATCTTTTGCGAGCGGTAGATAGAGCTTGAGTGGCACAAGATCCTGGCACCTACCTACTGCTGGGTGATTGCAGCCATCATTTCAGGTCTCATTGCCCCTGACAGACGAGGCTGATACTTCAGTCCTGACTAGGGATATTGTTGGGAGTGGATGGTTTGAGATAAGCCGGTTCATTTTACCTAGGGGCCTATACTTCTAGCTTCATTATACAAAGACCTCCATGAGTACGTCTACATGGATCGTAGAGCACTTGGAGCAGGGGTGACTCTTCTTCATGTCTGGACGTGGGAGCACATTGTTGTGCTAGTCCACATGTTGTATCAGTTCTGATGGTTCTAGACGATCCCCTCGTGTGGAGATGTAGAGGTGGTGTGTCCTTCACACACACCAGTGAGTATGGGATCTCTTACTGGAGGAGAATCTTGGACGAGATGAAGGTTTTTACCTGTGACCATACCTTGGTCAGCCCGGATGGGCCGACAATGTTGATCAGATGTTCTACTTCCACCAGGACCATTTTATGCAAGGGCAGGAGCACACTATGATTGAGAGGTACCTGTCCGGGTGCATGCAACGTTAGTTCGGGGAGCCTCAAGATCACCCACATGATGATTATGTAGCTGTCTTCGCCCATTCCATGACACTGGTGTCATGGGGGTAGTATATTCTTGCTTCGGAGGTGGTGGATAGCTTCAGGAAGTTGGTGGCTCGGCCATGGGCCTACAATTAGGGACTCGCAGATCCAGGCGTGACACAAGCCTACAGGGATTGGTTCTGACCTCTGCTTCGATTGATGATTCTAGGAGTAGTCCCAGATCTGCAGAGAGTTAGAGGCAGAGGAGGAGGATGAGGATGGAGGGCTGAGGTTTGACAGGATCAACTAGATGTGCCTCTAGTCCAGCTAGGTTAGGGAGATGTTCTGATGCTAGATTAGTAGTAGGTTCCACCAGGTGTACCACCATGGGGTGAGGATCAGCCTCGGGTACAGCTGTAGTTACAGCCACAGGTACAGCCAGCCAGATAGTCGGATCCTTGGGATGTGCTGATTGCACAGTTACAGGCCTAGGTACAAACTGTGACCACCAAGAGAGATCAAGTGAGAGTCGAGAGAGAGTAGCTCAGGGCCGAGAGGGATCAAGCCATTCGATAGAGACAAGCTACAGAGCTAGGTAGGAGATAGTAGCTAGAGAGCATGGCAGCCTCCTCCTCCCAAGGTACAGTGTCAGTTCGGTCATATAGGGATATTGTCTGAGAGGCTGAGTACTATCAGAGGTATTATCACGAGGTCATACCTAGAGTAGAGAGGGCCCTAGAGTACTCAGAGCGGGCCAGCCATAGACTAGCAGAGGGCCACAAAGATAGGGGTGAGGGCAGCATACATAGGGACATAGCGTGATCGAGATGCTATGATGCTTTTGTGCCTTATGGGCTCCTTTTTGATAGCCTGATGGGCCTTTTGTATTGATTGACATATATGTACAGTGATCTGATTTATTATTGTACTATGACATTTGCGTTATTGATATATATATATGAGCCAGTGGTGATTTTGATATGATGCGATGCGTACTCTTTATTTATGCATGGATGATTTTACTTTTGTGCAATGATGCTTTTATGGATGCATTTATTTCTGATGATGTATGCATTATGATTATGACTAACAGATCTATATTATGTTTAACATATGATATGCAAAATGTGATGTCCAATGATGTTGTCTATATGATGATCTATTTTATGTTGATGCAAATGGTGATGTGATATGTGATGTGGAATGTAATATGCAAAATGTATGGTATATACGTAAAATTTTATGTGAATCATGCTTATATATGAACGAATTATGGATAGATGTATGTTTTGTATGTGATGTAATGAATTATGCTTATATTATGTAATGAATGATTTATGATGCTATTTATGAGATAACATGGATGATGTAATGCGATGATCGTGATATGATGCTAATGAGATAGTTTTATGTAATGTAAATGAGATGGTTTTTTAAGATGCTTAGAATAACAAATGTCATTATCCTAAACATATTAAATGATGATGTAATGTATGTGATGCACTTAATCTGATGTACTATATGCAATGATATGATAATGTTTTATGCAAAATGGACTTAATGCATGAGATGACTTTATGATGTTATTCTAGTATGTATGTGATGGATTATCTTATAATGCCTATGTACCTATTGTTTATGATTATGCAATATGTGATAATGTGAAATGGTTATGAAATGCAAATGAATGTCTATGCAATGATTCATATAATGCAATGCGATGCAATGTAATGGATGAAATGTGATGAAATGGATGCACCTATGTATGAAGAATGCCTATGATAACCTGTTTATGTGATGATTGAAATGCAATGCATGTGTTTCCTATATGATATGTTTATGCAATATGGTAATGGTTTGTGGATGCAGGATCGATGACAATGATGGTGGTGATGATCAACTGTCATAGTACCTTGTTAGTGTGGTTAGAAAGAAAAGAAGAAGTCATTTCAAGAAGACACAAGATGATGCAAATGCAAATGATGATGATGATGATGATTACTTGCTGAGGAATTGGGATTTTCAAAGGGCCAAATTTTCTTATGTTTGATAACACACGTGGTACGATGCATCAAGGTATAGAAAACCAGGATGGCATTGTATCTAGTGTGATGGACTTTGACTTGACAATCAGATAGGAGTATCCTTCTTTACACCTGACATACAGAAACCTTGCTAGGATGCACTTTAGAAGTTCAAAACACCTTGGACCAAAACACGGAAAGGTGAACCTTTCAATGCAATAGTCAACAAGTTGTCCAAGACCTGCTCTGTACATACCTAACAAAGCAAGTATTTACCAAGGTTATATTACAAAAATGTCCAACAAGCATAGTAGACAAAAAGATATTGATAGTTGCCACATTCCTATTTCTATAAATCCTCTTGTTCGGATATCATCAAGAAGTCCTTGGAATGAGCCCAATAAGATAAATCAAAAGAAAAGATCAAGTAAACAAACAAACTGATGCTCTTCAATACCGCTAATGGAAAGAGGATGTGTTTTTCTAAGGATAAGAACCGAAACTATTGCCAAAAGATAATGCCCATTGTAGGAAGGATTCATCCTAGGACATGTTAGTGGATGGCGGCACATCATTTCATTTATCCAAAGTGTTCTAAATGATGATTGATATGGGACCAATTTGGATGATGAGTTACCGATACAAAGAGATAACCAACTTGCTTATGCACTAACTTAGACCTAAGACTTGACGTTTTGAGTTTCCACTTTTATCCTGCTAGACTTGTTTTTTATTGTTTCACCAAAGGTTGAGGATGACGATCAGTTTATTATGAGTGTTTTTATTGCGGGTGGAAGCAAGATGAGACAGATGGATTTTTTTCAAATATTTGGATGCTTTTTGACATTTTAAAATGTTTTGAGGTTGTTTTTGGTATTTTTCAAGATTTTTAAATGTTTTGATTTTTTGATTTTCTGAATGTTTTGGGATTTTCCGAGATTTTGACCAAGAGGCTAACCTAAAGACCTACCCTAGGGGCCTCGGGGGCCAATCAACAGATTAGCCTTGCCTACATTATACATGCAGAGACCATGTAGTTCGACTGATGACTTGATCGATTTACAGATGAAGATATACATGATGAAATGTCAGTTTATTATGACAGACTCCTAAAGGACTGACCTAAGTGTCTCGGGGGATGATCAAAGATCAACCTTTCCTGCGTTCAAGCTCAGAGACGACGTAGTTCGACAATACAACTTTTTTTTGACTTTTTGACTTGGTTTGGGATTTTGATATGTTTTGAATGTTTTTGGATTTTCTGATGTTTTGATGTTTTTGGATTTTCTAATTTTAGGACTTAAATAATATACATGAATCTGATCTGATGAGAACATGCTCCCAGCATGATGCAATAGACTACTCTGATAAAGGAAGGACAAACTAACCTTGAGGATGGGCCGAGTAGTACTAGGAGGGATCATGATACAAAAACAGGACCAAGCTATGGTGCAGATGCGAGTGGATGAGTGATGGATGGAGACCTAAATGCGATGAATGATGGAAGCGAAATGTATGGGTGATGCAATACAAGCCGTAAAGATCCTAGTGGATGGAAAGTGCTTATTTACACAAGGCATCTATTTGCCAAGTTTTCACCAAGGTACTTGTCCAAAGCACCACCATAGTGGTTTTCACCGGAGGATGATTTTTTCTTTACTATTTTTCAATCATTTTTCTTATTTTTTGATTTTTTTCTTTTTTGATTTTTTTGTTGTTACCAAGATGCCTGCTTGAGGTTTTCACTTAAGTAACCATTTTTAGACATTTCATTTTTGGATTTTTGTTCTATACCCTCAAAGATTTAGGAATAAAACTTTTGACATGGGAGCTATTCATGGGTTTCGCAGGTTCCCTCAAGTGTTGATAAGATATGCTTGATTTGTAATTCTGCTATGATAACTAATGGTCCCAACCAATTAGGTTCAAATTTCTTTGTTGCTTGGGTTTGGGACATTCTTCCATTTTCTTTTACGCTTCTCCGACTGGAAAGTCCCGCTTGATTTTCTTATTATAGCTCATTTTGAGTCTATTCTGTAGGCTTGAATGATTCAAGCATCTATTCCATCACCATCTAGTAGCTCCACCATTCAATCTTGACACTCGATACTCTTCATTTGTGACGAGGTTCTGCAGTGATATCCTGAGTGATGGGATCTTGATCTCAATGGGGAGTACTGCTTCTGATCTGTAGATCAGGGAGAAGGGGTGGCATCGGTGGGTGTATAGATGCTAGTTTGATAGGCCCAGAGGGCGGGATTAAGCTGCAAATTCTAGTCATGACCTGCATCATTGATTGTTTTCTTGTCAAAATGGTTTTTTTTGTAGCTTCTGCTTGGCCATTGCCTTGGGGATAGTATGGGGTGGAGAAGCGATGTTGGATTTTGAATTTCTCACATAAGTCATGAACTTCTTGATTTTTGAATGGTGTCCCATTATCTCAGATAATGGCTTGTGGAACACCATATTGGAAAATGAGATAGTTTAGGATGAACTTAGAAATCTGCTTCCCAGTTATGTACATCATGGGTATGGCCTCCACCCACTTAGTAAAGTAATATGTTGTGGTTATGATGAGTTTGTGGCCGTTAGATGAGGTGGGTGTGATTTTTCCAATCAGATCAAGTCCCCACTGCGAAAAGGGCCATGGTGTGACAATAGGATGAAGCTCTTAAGCTGGAGCATGGATGAGGTCCCCATGCTGCTAACATTGTAGACACTTTATGGCATGATTGTGTGCTTCTCTTTCCATTGTGGTCCAATAATACCCCATCCTCAGTAGTTTCTTTGTTATGGTCATTCCACTCGAGTGTGAACCACAGCTACCGTTATGTACTTCAGTTAGAGCGGTTAATGCCTCCTTAGTGTTTAAGCAGTGCAATAGGGTTCCTTCTACGCTTATACGATATAGGGTAT
Organism: Sequoia sempervirens; assembly: GCA_007258455.2. Taxonomy (NCBI): domain Eukaryota; kingdom Viridiplantae; phylum Streptophyta; class Pinopsida; order Cupressales; family Cupressaceae; genus Sequoia; species Sequoia sempervirens. Next base: position 23,281 of record VDFB02361493.1, read on the forward strand.
CACCTAGGATGACAAATCTGGATGCCTTTTTAACAAAGGTTCATTTTAGGTTTGAAGGTAGGTTGGAAGGTATGACTCCTATACGAAGGTATGTGTAAATGTCATGATACCAAGGATCGCTAGGACCAACGATTTTGCATATATATTCTGATTCTGGTACCTCGAATGCAAGAACAAGAAGCTTCTCAATCAAGAATTCATATTTTGGAATATTGTGGGGGATGTCCAACAAGGATCCAATTGTTGCCATGGCGTCTGCTACTCTATTGTTGGTTCTAGGAATCTGCTCAAATGTTATTTCAATGAAGGATTCTTTAAGAGTCTCCACCAATTTCTTGTATGGAGTGAGCTTGTCATCCTTGGTCTGGTATTCATCATTGACTTGATTTATGATCAATTGGGAGTCTTCGTATACTTTGAGAGCTATGATATTCCACTACACTGCTATTCTGAGACCTATGGTTAAAGCCTCATATTCCACAATATTATTGGTGCAAGGAAAAGCTAGTTTGTATGACCTTGGTATGCAATCCCCTTGTGGTGTGATAAAGAAAACACCAACTCCTGATCCATGCTATGTGTATGAGCCATCGAAGTATAGTTTCCAGTGCCTAGCTATGTTGAGATTAAAAATGGATTCATCTGGAAACTCTAAGACGAGAGGGTTCTCTGAATAGATTGGTGCTTCTTCCAATTGATCGGTGACTTGGCCCTTAATTAATTTCCGGCCCACATATTCACATGTCAGATTCTGATAGTATCATCACCCATTTTTCCATTCTTCCTATGAGCATTGCTCTTTGATAGTAGATACTTGAGAGGGTCAATTTTGGCAATGAGTTTTATTTTATGTGCCAACATGTAATGTTTGAATTTTTGTGATGCAAGCACTATCGCGAGGCATGCTTTCTCAATGAAAGAATAGTTTAGC
>VDFB02361494.1:0-40759 GCA_007258455.2 Sequoia sempervirens
GAAGCACAAAAGAAGTGTGAACAAAACTTGGAAAATTATCATAGAAAGAAACAAGTTACATGCTTGTTTCTTCTCTCTCACACTCTCAATTGTGTGTTTAGGACTTTTACTTTGAAAAAATGAGTATTCATTTGATGGGATGAAATCCATAATGTGCATTACTCCACCCAATAATTTGGTTAGTACACCTAAACATAAATTTGTATGTGCATACATTTTGCATTTACTTTCTTATTAAAATTAGAAATGTTTAATGTATGACCATTTTTCAACGTACAATACCCCAACTTAAAATGTACTTTTAAACTTAAATATTGTACATTAAATCCTTCCCTACAAACCTTACACTTATCTTTTAACAATACCTTTGTTTAATATTTTTTTCATCACATTATCATTGTTTAGTATTACATCTACACAATTTTCTCTTTACTTTGTTCATGAAGAAAACGATAGTGTACTTCAATACATGCTTAGTTTTCCAATGAAACCTTAAATTTTGTGTCCCTCACTATGCCACTTTGATTTTCATAATTTTTTCAACCACATTAATTATTTTATGGCTTTGCAAATTCCTATTTATTCTAACTTTTCACTTTGAAAGAAACCATTATTTTTTCTTAATTATTCATGAAACTACACCTTCATGTACAATGAAGTAGCATTCTAATGTTGATATTTGGTGATCAATATCCCCTATCCAATCTACATTGCAACATCTAATTAGCTTAAGATTTTTGTAAACTCCCATTGAATTTAATCTAATGATCAATAGTTCCTTAAAAATATTTTTTAAATATTTTAATAAATTCCCAATTCTAAGCTCTAGAATTATTTGAAAATTAGAACTGAAATTATACTTAAAGCCAATGCAATGTCAAGTTTTCTAGAGACTAACACATGTATACATCAAAACTCAAGCTATATGGTGCCAAGGAATAATAGTTATATGATAGATTATTCTTTTTATGTCTTAACACACATTTGTTTTGAAGGTTTCTTACCATCATTTATTGGAGTAGGTCTATTAGTTTACAATTATCCATCTTGAAGTTTTTGTAAGATTTCACTGTGGAGATATACATCCAAGACCAAGAAATCATAATTGAAAGAATAGGAGAGATTTATTGTCCTTGCACATATGTCTCATTTTTCTTGGACAATATAAAGACTCCCCTTTACATTTTTTGTTTCTTTGTTTCCTTTTCATTTTTATTAGGTCTTGTTTTTATATTATCTTTCTTTTCTTCTTCATTTTGAACTTATTTTGTGCTTTTTCAAACTTTCAAGTTTTATTGCACTTGAATGACTATAAGTACTTTTAAATGTCCTCAAGTCATCTTGGCCATGCAAGTTGCAATGTTTATCTGATCCTTGACTCCAATTCCTTAAGCCAATTCTTTTTGTTTCAATATTTGTGTTTGGTTTTAGTCAAGATTATTTGGGTTGTGTTTTATGTCCCATAAATTTTTAACTTTTTTCATCTTAGCATGATATTGGAAATTTATTTGAAACCTCGAAACATCTTTTAGCCCAACTTTGTTAGGGTTCTTTGGATCACCTTGCTATACTCTAAGGGTTTCCTTTGCTATATCACTAGCCTAAAAGTTCTAAGTCACTTGTATGCATAATCCTCAAACTTTGATGCTTGGCATGGAATTTGACCTATGTGTATCCTATCCTTGGATATGCATTTATGGATTTTTTTCATACATGTGCATGTAGTTGTTTTTTGTATTTGGTATTTTCTTTTCATCACTTCAATGTTGTCATTATTTTTATATTTTATGCTCTATGGATTCCTCAAGCTGGACTCGAGCCAAATCTAGATATTGGATCAAACAAATCCGTTGAAGAACACATGGACCTTGAAGTTAGGGAGGAGACTCGAGTTCAAACAATGCTTGTTGGAGAGGGGTCAATATCACTTCCTTGTACTGGTATGGATGAGCATATAAAACTACCAAAAAATTCTCTCACTTATAGCATCATGTCTTATGAGTTTGTTTTCTTGCATACATAAACTTCACTTATATAACATCATCTCTCACTTTTGTTTGCAAAATATTTTGTGATGTGTAGGAAGGGCTCAATAAGTAGGAAGTTTTCATGCTCAAGTCGAGCCAAATCTAGACATTGGATCAAATGAATCGGCTCAAGAATGCATGGTCCTTGAAGATAGGGAGGAGGCACAAGTTCAAACAATGCATGTTGGAGGAGGGATCGGGGATCACTTCCTCTATTGGTATGGATGAGCATATAAAACTAGCTAAGAGGTTGATGAGGCTCTAAATTTCTCATAGAAATTTAGATCATTTCACTTAGAATAGATATGGAGAAACTGAAATATTATGCCAGCCAACCTTATAATAAGAGAAAGAGGTCAATGAATAAATCTGTAAATGGAATGATCAATCATCATTTCAATTATCTGGATACACTCGAAAAAACCAAATTGTTATCATGTTTACTTCTTTGTGAAAGCTCAAAGAGTCATTACAATTGTTGGGTGTACATTCGGCATCAAATAAGAAGAAACACATGGGATTACAAAAGAATATTGTTCAAAATGTTAAAAAGGGTTTAGATTCCATTGGGAAAGGATCTTGATCAATGGATAAGGCCACTACAAGAAGGGTGGTGTTGACATCTATTGTACATCAAGATATAGCAAGAAAAAGAAAATGTACACTTTCAACTAAAATTTGTTATAGTAGAATCACATTGATAAAATATGAGAAAAAGAGAAAGTTTTTGGATGAGAGTTTAGAAGGAAATTGGCAAATTATGTGTAAAGCTCCCCATTTTGACAGGATTGAAGATGTTGTTAGAAACTTGGTCTCAGGTTTTTGGCATGATCAGAATCATCCATCATCAAATACTAGAGATGTTATGAGACACAGGATTGGACCTAGTATTTATGAAAATCATATCAAACATTGGCTAGACATAACACAATTTGAGATGTATATGAAAATTTGTAATGCATATCCTCATATAAAGATTGGGCAAACAATGTTTCAAAGGTTAAAGCCATATTATGTGAAGATAAACAAGTTTATTGAAATTTGTGTTGTTGTTATCATATTGAATTTGATCTCTACTATCAGGTGTTTTGAAAGATGAGAGAAGAAATATGTGGGTTTCAAAATGCACCTCCTAAATAGGAAAGTTTGTTCGTAAATTCTATATTATGTGATCATGAAAATGGACCTCAAATAAACAACATAAAAGGAGATTTGTGAGACATGTGGAAATTTAGCGTTACAAAATTCCAAACGTGAGAGATACTTTTCCATGGAACAGTTCTATCAATGGATTGACTTTTCAGGAAAATTCATGGGCCTTCCTAAGTAGTGAATTTAGCCTCCCCCTCCAAATTTGGAGAACATACTCCATGCTTAAAGGAGCTTGTGAGGTTCTTCAACTACCCAAAGTGTGCAATAAAGAAAAAGACTATTTTAAACACTTCAAATGGACTGATGGCACACTTATCCAAAAGGTAAAATTAAAAAATTTCATATAAAAATTTAAGTAACAAAAATTCTATGTTTGAATTTCTTAACCAGAAATGGAATCTATCTCTATCTGATAAAAAATGGTAGATGTATTTATGAAAAATTGGTCTAATATCATTGAACCAAAGAAGGCTTGCTTCAAATGGTTATTAATTCTTCAAAAACTACTTTATAAGATTAATCACTTAGATATTGATTTATGTAGATATTGTAGGTTTCCTAGAACTATTAAGCATATATTCTTTGAGTGTTTTTATGCAAAAGAGGTTTGGGACTTTTTTTTTTTCAATGTCAAGGTTGGAAAGGTAACATAAAATGGACTAAAATCTTAATTGGCAATGTGGATGGACTAAATAAAGAGAATGCAATCTATTTTGGTTAATCCTTACCTAATGAAATCTTATGAAAAATTTAGATTGAAAGGAATGAGGAAAAAATGCAGGGTGTCAAGAGGTCACTTACTAAGTTTTATAAAAAACTCAGTTCATAACGTTGCTATGCAGGTAACTATAATAATTTGGAAAAATCAAAGCACAATTTTCTAAAGATGTAAGAATATGGTATAGTTTGAGTGAACATTGAGGGGATCAAATATGGTCACACATGCGCCTTCAACAAGGATGAAAACATACCCCTCTTGAAAGGAATGCCAGAACTCCTAAAGAGCTGCAAGAAAGAGAGTGAGGACAAAACTAAGAAGGAAAAACATAGCACCTGATTCCACATAAATGAAGGTTTTGACTTTGTTGTTGAAGTGGTTCGTTCCAATGAAGATGTCTCTGACATAAATCCCCTCTTGGATGGGGGGAGTGGGAGACATATGGTGAAAGTAGGGTTGAGTGTTAAATGATACTCTGATAATTAATTAATATGTTTTTTTGTAGTAAACCATAGCAAGAGGCAATCAACTGTTAGAATGATGTAATCAAAAAATTATAAAACTTATATGATGCATAATACATCAAGAAATATTGTATAAAGTTTTTTGCTCTATCTTTAATATAAAAAAAAATTGGTTAAATAATCTTCTATTATTTAATTAATTTTAAAATAAACCATTCTCCCACAAATATTTAAAATAATAAAATAAATATAATATCTATAAATAATTTAATAAAAATCATGATAAATGAAACAAATAAATCAAATTTGTTGACTATTTGATCAAAATAGTTAATAATCTCATACAATAAAGTTAACTCAATCTTCAAAAGGGAAACATCAATTACCAAATTAAAATTAAATCAATTGACTCATTATTGATAAAAATAAATAAATAATTCTATTAAACTAATAAGTCAATCAATTAGCTAATAATAGCCGCAACCTAGCCTCATCCACTCCATTTTAATTGGATAATTCTTGATCTAGAATCATGATCTTGGTTTGAGCAAGTAAATATTGCCCAAATGAGAAACAAATAAATTAAGAGCACATCCACTTCATGCTCTATTGAAGGTTTGCACAAAGTTAGGACAAATGATTTTAAATATTATTTTTTAATTCTTATTGTTATTTTTTTTGTACTTACATTCTCTCACAATTGGATCCATCTTATCCATATTTGCATATGTTTCCACATATTTGACATTCAGTATGCATATTATTTCTCACCATTCTTGAACATTTAATCATTGCCTAGATATTACCATTTTCGTGTCCATGTCAATCTTACACCAATCCCAAACCCTTGAATTTGAACCCCAAATTTTTAAAATTTAAATTCAAATTTTAGCCAACTCCCCTACATTTCCTTCTGTAATTTTATGGCTATATCCTTATTATAAAGACATCCAATTTCATTCATTTTAGACATCATGAAATTATTGAATATCATTCACATTTCACAAAGGAGCATGCTATGAATATTTCAACTTGAGCACCTAAAAAGAAACAAAATCTACATCACATCATCTTAGAACACGTGTATGTCTAAAGATTGTTATCCTCGATGATTTCCACAACCATAAAGTTGGCCATATCAAGGGCATTGACCTAGGAGAACACAACTCTTGTGATGCGGCAATCTTCTTGAGGTGTTTCTAAACACTAACAATCTTTAGCATTTAAAGAGAAGTAAAGGGTTTTTGTTGTTTTGCTGTTTTTTGACTGTTGGTTGGTTGTTGTTTTAACTGTTTCATGTTTAGTATTAGCATCATTTTGATGTATTCGATATAAAAGGGTTTTGGGTCCCTTCAAAATCTATTTTTCTCTTATTAATCAAAACATTTAAAGAGAAGTAGACTTCAAGGTGAATCAAAGAGTAGGAGTGTGCAACTAACAAGATTAGATTTACAGAACATATAACAAATCCATGCATGTAGAAGCAATATAGAGTTATTGATTCAACCCAACGATAGTGATAGATTCAACATAGAAATATAGATAGTGAGCACACCTAAATTACCATTTTTCTAGTATCAAATCATATAATCAATATTACACTAAATGTATTCCCTCACATTGATTTAGAGCTAAGTACATTTCTCTTTTACATTTAGTTTTCTAACTAAACATTTAATATTATGTAAGTTTCAGTCCATGTTTCTTAATTAATTAATCTAAATTATTGTATATTGTAATTCTTACATTATTTAATCAAACTGAATTAAACTTGAGAAAACAGTATTTTCCTCTCTACCTATATCCACCTATATCCTGTTAATTACTCATAACTTAAAAATAATCTCCCCCATAATTATAAATTTGTATCTATAAATTTGTATCTGACAAACAATATTGTGAACAACCACCAACCACCATTTTTTCTATCATAATTTAATGTACCCTCCATTCAATGCTTCTAAGTCCATGCACTTATGTCTTGTAATGTAGCCAAGCATTTCCATCCACCAGTTTGCTGCCAAAATTAAAGAAATAAAAACCTTGAGCATTGATAATGTTTGATGATGTTTAATAATATATGTATTCATTAAATCTATATATAAGTACAATTATATGTCAATTATAATCTTGGCTTGTAGCAAGAATAAGAACCTTACAAGAGGTTAGACTTAGGAACCCTTCTACTCATGACTCTGCCTCCATTAAATCCTCCGATGTTCAATTAATGATTTGAAGAATCCACTGGTGACATAACAAACATTATTATGTTAGCACTTCATTATTTTGCCCGAATAGTCTTCCACTACATATATTACATTCTGTGAACTTAGTTCTTAAAGGTGGTTTGCCTGAGGATTTATATGTTTTCTCTGTTAAAACCATCTACCTAGGTGACTATTCATGCTTCATTTTATATTATAAATAAAATTAGTTATTGTTATAAGCATGTATTGATTCGGTTTCGGCCTGACACCTGGATCTTACTAAGCTTAATGCCATTGTTCTTGTTTTACTAATAAATGCATATTTAGACTTCTTGCAGTTATGGGAGGTATCATAAATGGGCATTAAGCTGGTTTGTCTTGAATTCGGTACAGTCAGTCGTGGCTGAATTTGAAATTAATCTGGTAAGTGCAAAAAGCTGAAATGTTTTCGATGAAGAGATTTTCTGTGCATGCTGGATGACAGTCATTGATTCTTTTTTTTGTTTATTTATTTCATTGTGGTGGTGGTTGTTTGTGTTGTTAAGAATGCTTCCAAATTCAAGAATTTTGGTTTTCTTGTTTGATATTCTGTATTGGAGTTTTATGATGGTGATAAGTGACAAAAATTGTTTTGGCATGCAAGATTGTTAAAGGAAAAATCAGCTCCAGTGAAAAAATACATGCAGAATGGGAAATGGTACAAATTGGTGGTGTAATGACAGGAATTGAATTGAGTGAGTATGTGATGGCATTACTTGAGGTTTTCGTTGGCTATGATTAAATTGTTTTGTTGATGGGTGCTCATGGTTAGTCTTCAGGGAGGGGATGAACAATTAGAAACAACTGTGTGATCTTATTTAGATGGGTTACTTATGGTATCCATGATTCATCTTGAATTACAGGCGAATGTGACACCGCCTGCATTTGGATTCACCATGGAGGATGAAGTAACAGGGAGCATTTTTCTTCCTCGCACAGAGTGCACTAAGGATAGCTCTAGAATTCATGGCAGCCAGAAATTCAAAGACAAAGAGAGCTCTGATGGGTGTTCCTACTTCTTCAAAATCATGCTTGGAGACTTTGCACAAAAGCTGGTAACACCAATGCTCATACACTTTTCTTCACCGTTTTGTATTATATATTGTTGAAAACCCAATTGGTATTCTGTTTACTTTACTGCAGCCTATTCCTCCTGCATTTGTTCCAAAGCTGAGAAGAGAGACTGGTAATTGGACCAACCAAAGTGTGGTTCTGCAGGGCCCAAGGAGCCCGCAAGGATCAAGAAGCCCGCGGTTGGTTACAAAACTATCGAGCACTAGTGGACGACTGGAGTTTGGACAGGGTTGGGAGAAATTTGTGCGTCACTACAGAATTGAGTTGGGAGATTTTCTGGTGTTTAAGTATATCGGATGGTCTTATTTCAAAGTTAAAATATTTGGAAGAAGTGGATGTGAAAAAAACCTTACTATTCTTCCTGAGAGGAAATCACGGAAAATATGCCCTAGTAGTGCTCTTCTGAGAAATTTTGATCAATCCATGAATGGCAAGTTACCAACCGGTTTGGTTTCTAATAAGGAAACAACTGGACGAAGAGAAACAGTAGCTAAACTTGAAAATCCAAGGAAAAGAAACAGTAGCTGCATTTTGTTGATTAATTTGAGAGACAAAGCAGCGGTAAAATGCAGGGTGGCTTCATAAGTTGCAGTGAAACCTTACCATTTTTAGATGAAATATTAAAAAATTAGCACTGTCCTTCAAATCAAACAACCCAAGGATAGAGTTTGCAAGATACCCCTGGAGATTAGACATTGTGTAGACAATAACTCATCAAATCCAAAAATGATTTTAAACAGGCCAGAGATTGTTGCCTTTGCAGCAGCATCCTTGTACATCATAAGTTCAATCTCCAAAACAGTAACAATAAATGTTTCTACAATAAAAATGAATTCAAAAAAGTTAAAACAATGAAACAAAGCACTGCCTCTTAAGAGTCCAGCTATGAGGCACACCAGTGGGTTACTTTCTTTCTTTTCCAGATTAAGCTTCAGTGTTACAACATTTTTTTGTGATTAAGAAGACCAATTTTTGTCTCTGTGCAACAAACTGTTTCTTTTCAATATTTGTACGTAAAGGAGAAATGCATATCACAGATTTAATTTCATTATATCACAGCTTTAGTTTAATTATGTTTACAATATCTGGATCCCCTTAATGCACTATTGCAACATCAGCATATGCATCAAATCCAATTCAGAATAGTTGACCCCTCTGCCTCACAGAACACAAGATCTTTACACCCAAATATGGCAAATGTACACAATGGTTCATCATACTGTCATTACATCAATCAACATAAAAGCTGCTACAGTCAGAGAAAACTATTCCCTTTACCACTTACAAAAACAGAATTGAAGCGGGAATTGCACTTTGGCTCTAAAAAGTATTCATTTCATATTGTCTGTCCAGCAATTTGTATACACATTTGACTGTATTAATTAATTGAAATTCAGAAAATAACATGATTTTGAATTTCAATTAAATTTACATCCAGAATGCTGGATAGAAGTTGATTTATTAATTTAGCCTTCCTGCACATCTAGATATAGAAATCTGAAATACTCCACATCAGGCATGTAAAATGTCATTTGTTGTTACACATTTGGATCTACTTCTCTTACAAATAAAATTTCCTGCTCAACATCAAACATGTAAAAAGTCATTATCTGATACACACTGGGTCTACTTTAGCTAAAATAAAATTTCCTGATCATGAATACACGGGTTTTGCTTGTGGCAAGCTTGATGATTTATTATCTTATGGAGACTTCATATACAGCTTGTCATCGGGTGTCATCTAATGTCGGCCAGTGACCCAAACAGGTCAATGAGATTCGAGCGTATCAATGTCTGAGATAATTGTGATAGAAAAAGTAACCTACTTGTACTCCTAACACTAGATTAGAAACACACAAATAGAAAACATTTCTGACTATACCCATTTTGTGTGACTGGAAAAATTGCGCCTTGGTCAGCTATATGTGAGCAAGTTTCTAAGCTTTAGGCTGAGAAACCATGCAAGCTTAAAAATGAAAAAGAATAAGCATGCATTAAAGGTAAAAGGTATTCACTCATTATTGGGATGGTGTTATAATGGTTACTTGGGTTCAAGCTGCTGTTGGACTGATGAGTTCATGGATGTCCTGTCTCTAGTGGTTCATTGCACTCACGGGTTTGGATTCTTTGTTTGATTAGGAGTAGCTCATTTCATCCCTTGTGTGCCCCAAAGAGGTTGATGGACAATTTGACTCTTTCAAATTTATCAATAAAATAAATAAATAAAAAGTGTTTTGGTCACAATCAGGGGTTTGAGATGTCTTGTCTTTTACTTTATACATTTATGGTTTAGATTTATTTTTTCTTACTTTTGACAAGATCAATTGGCAGAATAGCTCTTTCTTTGTGAGGGGTTCATATTCTCATTTTATCTCTTCTATTGAGGGGACATTCATTGTACTTATATGACAAAATTAGTCCTTGGGGATCATATTGAGTCCTCCTTTCTTTCATTCACTATTGTAGATTTATTTTATTTTCTCTCCTTTAGAGAGAGTTTTTTCTCATGTGGTTTTCTCTTTTTCTTTGATCATAAGAGTTCATTTTGTTTGTACATGGGTACCTTATCAGGCGTTGTAATTAGGACCCATCAGTGCATCCATCATTGTATTAGGCTTTTAGCTTCTCCTTAAGTTGATTTTAAGGGGGATGTTAGAGTAAATAGAAAACCTACCTAATAAATTATAATTAATCATTAATTAATTTTGAGGCCCATTTTACTTGATGCACTTAATCTAAATTTAGGAAATGTTCTTTTATTATTAGATTGAACTATTTTTAGGTCATGTCTCATAGCATAGAATGATGACACTTGTTATGATCTAATTTAATCCTCACCTAGGGTTTTATCTAGGGTTCCTTTTTGCTTTTATAAAAATTTGTTATTATCCAATTATATGTTGAAAATGAAGGTAATATTGTAGCTTAAAATGTGTAAAACTATGAGACTATAAATCTAATTAAGTGTTCTTTGTCAATTCTTTGTGTATGATTAATCTGTTTAGATCAATTTTACCAATTGTAGAAAGAGACAGAAGATTGTAGAAGAATGAGACAAGGAGATAGAAGAGACACAACATATACATGGAGAAACCCTTTCAAGAAAATACTCCATCAGAATCAATAGTGCTTGTATTATTTAACCTTAGAACAAGATTGCAATAATACTGTATCAATCCTTGATTGATATGCTTCATTTCCTTCAACAATCCTTCTTCACAACCTGCAATAAACTCTCATGGAACTCTCATACACTTGTTGTAATTAATAGACAATAATATGAGCATGTAAACTCATAAGAGTTGTTCAATTCAAGAGCATAAATCTCCTCACAAAAATCTACGCCTAGATGGGCAAGTAGAGTTCCACAATATAATGTGAAGTCAAACCAATGTTTTCCTCAATTTAGGCGCCCCAAACTGAACACTTAACTAAACTTTGGTCAAGAAGATATCATGCAAACTTCACCTCAAAGTTGGATCCCAAGAATGGGCCCACTTGACTAAGCCTTGTAAATATCTTCTCATGCAAAAGGTGTTAACTGAAAGATGCCAACTTGGGCGCCCAAGGTGGACCCAAGTCAATCTTAGTTAACTAAAACATATCTCTCCACCAATTCATACAAACATTATGCATGATTGATCATCCCCACTTAACTGAAAGTATCCACCTATTATTTGTCATGCAGCTGAAATCATTAGTCATGCAACTCAAGTCATCTCAAATCAACTAGCATTCAACTCAAAATAACTACATGCAACTGAAGATAATTGAATTGATAGTGCCACTCCACTCATGTAAATATCAATCCTTAATTTGTAGGATCAAAACATGCATTATTGAAGTGTTATCAATCCTCCAAATAGTTAACTGAAGCAAGGTGTGTTCCACCTTCCATGTAGCTCTTCTTGGACGACCCCACATGTTCCTATCATTTAGGAATAATCACAAATGTCAATTTACATGTTCATTTCATTTGAATTTAATCTCTTTCTAATCCTAGTGTTGAGGAACACTTTTCAAGGACTTACACGATACATGAAATATGTTTAGGATTTCAATTAAATGGCATCATATTCTCAACATTCTCCCACTTGATATTATACATTGCAATTATTCTAAACAAAGAATCATTATTATAAATCAAGTATAGGACTCAAGGCTAATGGCCTTCCTACACCAAGAGAACTTATTTGTAGGAATTGGTTTCGTAAGATAATCTGTAGTATTGATCAAAGTGTCAACTTTCTCAATCAATACCTTCCCACTCTCAACCATTTCTTGCACAAAGTGATAGTAAACATCAACATGCTTAGTATGAGCATGATCGATAGAATTTTTGGATAAACAAATAGCACTCTGACTATCACATTCAAGTCTAATTTGCTTGCAATTAAAACCAATACCTTCCCCAAGTCTCTGTAACCAAACCGCCTCTTTAGAGGCATGTGTAGTATCCATGTACTTTGCTTCTGTGTTGGACAAAGCAATCGTAGGCTACCTCTTACTCATCCAACTAACTACAGCTCCAAACAAAGTAAACACATAGCCACTTGTCGACCTCCAACTGTCCAAGTCCTCTTCTCAATCTGAATCAACAAAACCATATATGTCCAATGATCTGTGTATAATATCAATATCATTAGCACCATGATAAACTAAACAATAATCAAAAGTGCCTCGTAAATATCTAAACACCCTCTTAACATAAGTCCAATGTTCTTTACCAGGGTTAGACATAAACCTACTTAGAACTCCCACTACTTGGGCTATATCTAGTCTTGTATAGACCATTGCATACATCAAACTACCAATTGCACTAGCATGTGGAATTTCAAAGATTTCATCATGATCAAAATCATATTTAGGACCCATGTCTAAACTTAACTTCGTGCCAACTGGTAAAGTAATATTAATTGGTTTACTATCATGCATGTTAAATTGTTTCAAAACAGTATCAACATAGTTGCTTTGACTTAAATAAAGCTTTTTGTTACCTCTATCTCTATTGATCTACATACCAAGGATATATTTTGTAGCCCCTAGATCTTTCATCTCAAATGTGCTAGAGATTTGTGCTTTCAATTCTTTGATCATTACCTTGTTGTTAATTAAGTAACAACAATAGATAAAAAGAATATAATAGAAGTTAATTTAGCAATAGGAGAGAATATTTCATTAAAGTCAACTCCCTTTTTTTGGGAGTAGCCCTTGGCTACTAATCTAGCCTTGTACCTTTTGAGATTACCATCTACTCCAATTTTATTTTTAAAGAACCATTTAAAACCCACAAGTATCCAAGGAAACCATTTCCTCATGCATATCTTGTGACCAAAGCTTGTTCTCATTTGAAGAAAAAACTTCCCTTTAATATCTAGGTTCATCATTAGTACTCATCAAAGAAAATATACAACAGAAATCAAGTGGGCTATACTTATCAACGAGATTTCATTGTCTTGTGTATCTTCTCAAAGAAGGTTCTTCTTGTTCCTCAATATGCTCATCATGAGCATCTATCTCAAAACTCTATGAACTATCCTCATCTAATCCATCTAATTATTCTTCAACATGTGCATCTTCATGCTTCTCATTATTTGTCTCAAAATGCACTGTTTGAGAAGTATCCTTCTCATTTGGTTGTTCTTCTCTTGTATAAGATCTAAATTCCCTAAAAATCACATCTCTAGATAAAGTAATTTTTTGGGTTAGAGGATTCTGAAGCTTGCAACCTTTTACATTTTCACCATAACCTATGAATATGCATTTTTGTGCTTTTGGATCTAACTTAGACCAATTTTCTCTAAGCACATGAAAAAAATCCTCACAACCAAAGATCCTTAAATTTGCAACACTAGGTTTCCTACCTAACCACATTTCATAAGGGGTTTTATCTTCAATAGATGAACTAGGAGATCTATTGATCAAATAACAAGAAGTACTTATAGCCTTGGCCCAAAGGCATCAATCTAGCTTAGCACTACTTAACATACTCCCAGCTCTTTCCATTAAAGTTCAATTCATCTTTTCTACTACTCCATTTTGTTGAGGTGTATATGGAGTAGTTTTCTGTCTCACAATTCCTACATGCTTACAATAATCATCAAATTCCTTAGAACAATATTCACCACCATTATCTAATCTCAACACTTTTATCTTATGATTTGGTTGTTTCTCAACTAAAGCCTTAAATTCTTTAAACTTATTGAACACATTAGATTTGTTATGCATAAAATAGATCAAGTGTATCTTGGGACATCATCAATAAATGTGACATAATATCTAGATTTTCCAATAGAGTCAATATCCACAGGACCCATAACATCTAAATGAATAATCTCTAATAATCCTTTAGCTTTATTTTTTCCATTAGGAAATGGAGATCTAGATTGTTTTCCAAACACACAATGCTCACAAAAATCATTTTTTCCAATATTATAATCAGGAATACCTGCCAACCAATTTCTTATTAAGAATCCAGTCCTAAGACCTTTTCCACCAATGTGACCCAATCTATGGTGCCACAACATACATTTATTTTTAGCTTTAGTTACATTGTCTGATTTATTCAAATTAGAGGTATCAAGCTTAAACAAAGTCTCAATTCAAGATCCTTTAGCAACCACCATATTCCCTTTCACCAATCTGCAACTAGCTTTGTCAAATGTCACATGCATTCTAGAATAATTGAAATTAGATACATAAAGCATATTTCTAGTAAGTCCTGGAATATGTAAAACATCATTAAGGGTCTTAACCCTACCATCACTGAAACACAACTTTTAATACATCATTACCGTCATTTGAGGATTTCTCTATAGAAGCTTCATAACTCTTTTTCTTGTTCTTACAATCCTTTTTTACATGTTCCGATTTCCCATAGTTCTAACACTTTACCTTACTCTTACCAGGGATTTTAGATCATCCTTTGGACTTACCCTTTCCTTTCTTGTCTCCCTTAGGTGCCTTTTCCTTAGGCCTACCTCTTACAAACAAGGCATCTTGGGATCCCATTTTAGACTTCCTCCTCATCTCCTCTAATAGGAGAGTAGGAATTATATTGTCCATCTTAGGATCTGCATCACTACCACTAATTGCAACAATTAGAATTTCCAAGACTCTGGTAAAGAACAAAGTAACAAAATGCATTTATCTTCATCTTCCAGCTTTACATCTACAAATGCTAACTGACTTAGAATCAAATTGAAAGCATTTAAATGATGTGCAATAGAATCACAATATTTCATCTTTAAAAAATGCAATTGTCTTTTTAGATACAAATCATTAGTAATACTTTTGGTTTGATAGATATCACCTATCCTCTTCCACAATTTATATGTGGTAGCTTCATCTGAAACATTCAAGAAAACTTCATCAACAAGACATAACCTTATGGTCCCTCTTGCCTTCTTATCAAGCTTATCCCAAACCTCATATGACATCGTTGTAGATGGCTTTGTCTCATTACAAATAGCTAACTACTGATCTTTATCTTCAAGGAGATCCTCCATTTTAAGTTTCCACATCTCATAACTAGATCCATTGAATCTTTCAATATCTAGACAAGAAGTATAACTCATTATAACACACTTCTTTTACAAATCTGCAATAACACAATAGTTAAAGCTTCCACTACAGCCAAAAAACCTTCAAACTTTTAAGAGAAATGCATCCCAAACCTTAACCAACCATTAGCTTTGATACCAAATGTTGAAAATGAAGGTAATATTGTAGCTTAAAACTTGTAAAACTATGAGACTATAGATCTAATTAAGTGTTCTTTGTCACAATTCTTTGTGTATGATTAATCTGTTTAGATCAATTTTACCAATTGTAGAAAGAGACAAAAGATTGTAGAAGAATGAGACAAAGAGATAGAAGTGACACAACATATACATGGATAAACCCTTTCAAGAAAAAACTCCACCAGAATCAATAGTGCTTGTATTATTTAACCTTAGAACAAGATTACAATAATATTGTATCAATCCTTGATTGATGTGCTTCCTTGCCTTCAACAATCCTTCTTCACAACCTACAATAAACTCTCATGGAACTTTCATACACTTGCTGCAATTAATAGACAATAATATGAGCATGTAAACTCATAAGAGTTGTTCAATTCAAGAGCATAAAGCTCCTCACAAAAATCTACACCTAGATTGGGCAAGTAGAGTTCACAATGTAATATGAAGTCAAACCAAAGTCTTCCTGAATTTAGGCGCCCCAAACTGAACACTTAACTAAAATTTGGTCAAGAAGATATCATGCAAACTTCACCTCAAATTTGGTGCCCAAGAATGGGCCCACTTGACTGAGCCTTGTAAATATCTTCTCATGCAAAAGGTGTTAACTGAAAGATGCCAAATTGGGTGCCCAAGGTGGACCCAAGTCAATCTTAGTTAACTGAAACACATCTCTCCACCAATTCATGCAAACATTATGCATGATTGATCATGCCCACTTAATTGAAAGCATCCACCTGTTATATTTCATGCAACTGAAGTCATTAGTCATGCAACTCAAGTCAACTAGCATTCAACTCAAAATAACTACATGCAACTAAAGATAATTGAACTAAACTAAACTAAACTAAACTGATATTGAACTGATAGTGCCACTCCACTCATGTAAATATCAATCCCTAATTTGTAGGATCAAAACATGCATTACTGAAGTGTTATCAATCCTCTAAATAGTTAACTAGAGCAAGGTGGGTTCCACCTTCCATGTGGGTGCCCCATGTGCTCCTATCTTGTAGGAGCTCTTCTTGGATGTCCCCACATGTTCCTATCATTTAGGAATAATCACAAATGTCAATTTACATGTTCATATCATTCAAATTTAATCTCTTTCTAATCCTAGTGTTTAGGAACACTTTCCAAGGACTTAGGAGATACATGAAATATGTTTAGGATTGCAATTAAATGGCATCCTATTCCCAACATTATATCCAATACAGGGTTATTTTATCAACCAATATAGCATCCATCATGTTTTTCTAGATCAATATCTTCTCAAGTTTGTATAGCCAATCCATCTTTCTTTTTATCTCCATGTGATAGGAGTTTTGGTTGCAGGTGATTATTGTGAGTTGTGATATTCACTATCAACTCCAAAAACAATAGTAATATTTTAAATACTTGAAGAATCTAGCAACTAGTCTCCACATCTCAAACCTATAATTCTCAAAACACTATCCCATGTCTTGTTTATATGGACAAGAGGTTAACATAGAAACCTCCAGTTGTTTCCAAAACCATTGATCTACACATGACATAGGACACCAAGGCAATTACATGCCATGGAAAAAATTCCAAATGACCTATTTTATCATTCCAATATGTGTCTAAAGTAGCTATTTGTACATCTCACCTACTAAGTAAAATTAGATGACTCTAATTAACTAACACCTTGAGCAATTTTACTTGTTGTGAGTGTGGTGCTATTCTATCCTTTGGATGTGTTTTTATCATTTAGAAAACCTAATAAATGTATACAATATGTCAAGTGTCCTGGGTTTTTCACTAGGGTAGTTACATAAGATGACATGAATTCCAAATTCCCTCTTTTTCCATTCCAATATGTGTTCAAAGTAGCAGCTTTCACATCCCACTTACTAGTTCAAATTAGATGATTTTTCTTAACCAACATGTTAACTATCTTTTGTTGGTGTGAGTGCACCACCCCTTTACCTCTTAGGTTTATTTTTTGTCACATAAAAAATTCAACCAATGTTATGCACAATAGGTCATGTGTCTCATACTTTTCCTATTTATCTTGAGCATCCTATTCACTATGGGGGTTACTTTTCATAATTTTTAAAAGTATTGAATAACTATGATTCCTCTCATCCCTATTAAACCACATGCATGAAAAATGTTATTATGCAAGGTTCACAACACATTCTCAATAATGAAAAATGTGGAGGTCCTTGCTATAATCAATAATGATGTCAATCATGGACTCCAAGATTAGATTGGATGGAAGGATAGTAAGTTTATTCTCCTTCACATGCTTTGTGGGTATTTTGAACATGCATTTTCCTCTTTGGGTTTGTTTCTAGATGTGTTTTCATTTTGCATAGAGAATGGTTCTTGAAGTGAATATGGGTGGGGATCAAAACCAGGTGGAGCCTTTGTCTTGTGAAGCCTATAAAAGAAAGCTGAAGGTTTGGAATATTCTGGTGAAGGGTTGTTTAACCCCTTTTATGGAAAGATTGCATGGTTATGACCATGAGGCTATGAGAAGATTTTTTAGTGGTTGGAAAGAGATAACATTGATGATCCAAGGAATGGAGTTTATTATCTTTGAGGAGCTAATTGTGGAGGTTACTAAGCTCTAGTTGTAGGGTAGGAAGTTTTTCAAGGATAGGAAAGCCAATGACGAAGCTTTGAATCACTTTTCAAAGGTGATGAAAGGGAGAAGCTAGTGAAGCTAACATCGTGGGGCTACGATAGAGAGATGATTAAGCCAATCTAGGAATATATCATTGAGGTAATTATGAGATATGATACACTTGATGGTAGATTTACTGCTATTATGGGGCTTCACTTCAGTTTCTTGAATCATTTTCATCACAATATGTTGTGTTGTTTGCTTTTTTCTTGTTGGCTTCGCTTGAAGCATCCATGAATCACAAAATCCTTAATGTTGTGTTGCATGAGGGTATTATTTTTCTTATTATGGAGTATGCTAAATCCAATATGCCTGCTAAACCCTTGAAAGAAATAGGGAAGATCAAGCATAAGAAACAATAAACATTTTGTGGAGTTTGACAAGGGTTTTGACACTACTGCTAGGGATGATGAGGAGTGGGTGGCTTTTGAGGACGGGAATGACTCAGTGGTTGCCCTCTCTTCTTCACCCTTAGATTATGGAGGGGGAGAAGAAAAAGGAAAACTCTTGCTAAAAGGGTTATTCCTAAGAAAAGCCCAAAATTTGTGTAGCCTTGGTTAGACAAGTATCAAATTGGTGATGAGGATGAGGGGGGTTGTGCTCAAAAAAAGGGAATTGTGGAAGGGCAAAAGGGGGTGGTTTTGAAAGGGGAGGAGAAGGTGGTAGAGGATACTTGTACAAAGGGTGGCTAGAATGGATGATGATCTCTCCCTTATGAAGGGCCCTACAAAGATTGTGGAGGAAGTTGGGAAGGTTTACCCTTTTTTGGAGGATTTCAACCATCTAATCTATGACACTGAAAAAATTATTGATGTTTTATGGGTGGATTGTGATAGTGTGACTGGTATTTTTAAATTAACTAAGTATTTCCTAAAGGAGCTCAACAAAGTGAGTGTCAAACTAAGGATTCTATAGGAGAAGGTTGTTGTCGAGGGTAAGGTTGGTGAGGATAATTTAGACTAGTCATCTCTAGGGGTGGACCTAGAACTCAAGGTTAAACTCTTGGAGATTAAGGATGTCGTTTGAGAGCTTAAAGGGGATCATGAGACATGTATTCAAGAGATTGAATCGATGTTTAAAAATTTCAAAACCAGTATGGACAAGATCCTAAAGATAAGTCAAGTTTCCATTCATAACAGTGTGTAAACCTTAAAGATCCTCATTGAAAAAATTTGTGAATTAAATGAAGAGCAGATGATTGATGATTGTGTTGCTAGCAATAGAGTGAAGGAGTTGCAGGGTAAGGATAAAGATAATTCTACTATTGTGGAATTTGAGCAAGGGCCTCGTGCCCATAATAGGGGCAAAAAGAAGATTACTTTTGATGAGAAGAACTATTGATGATGGTTGATAAGCATTATCAATAAGAGTTAGAAGTGGAAAAGGCCCTGAATAGTCTAAAATAGTTTTTTTTTTTCTTGTTTCTTGTGTTTTGGTCCATTCGTTGCTATTATGTAGCTATTGTTTTGCTATTGTTTGGTTGTGTATTATTCTATAGTAGCAACATTTTGTATTTTGGGGTTTTAGGTCCCTTATAAAAACCTATTTTTCCAATATAATAAAAAACTTACAATATATATGAAGTTAGAAGCTAGGGGTTGTTTAAGGTAAGGAATTGACTACTTTGCAATCTTTGCCTTGTGCTTCTACATTCACTTTGATGTCCACTCTGCTAGTTGTTTGTGAAAATTTTCCTAATATCATAAGGATAGTACAAGTAATCTTAGCCTTAAGAATACCTCATTTGAAAACTCTAAAAATTTGGACACTTAACTCTTCAAGGAGGACAATGTTGGTTGAACAGAATAGCATCCACACCTATGTAAACCCAACACTAGTTTTATGTTCATTTTTTATTAAAATAACTTTACTAGACTATTCATGCCCTAATCCTTAGTATATTTTCAATGGTCATCCTCCTAAAACCTAGTATAAAGATTATTTTTGGTGTAAGATTTGAAACCCTAAACAATCTCACAAAAATAAATAGTAACTCAATATCTCATAAACATGGAATTTAAATGTAACAACTTCATTAGATAAATAAATGTCATATCACATCCTCATATTTTTTGTGCATAGCCAAGTAAAAACACATAATATTTGATATATAAAAGTACAACTTAGGCTCTCATACCATGTAGTAAACTAATTATACAAATTAGAAGTACAAATATAAATAATGATATCAAAATGATATGGGGACATAATCAATATAGTCCCTGGCTTCCACCAACCCTAAGAGTCATTTGCAAGTTTGAAAGATGAGAACCCAACTTACAGTTCCCTAGAATTCCTCCTACTCAAAGAATACTTGACCCTGCATGAAATACCTAGCAACCTAGAAACAATAAGCAAGATAGAATCCTGCTGCAACCTAATATATCTACATGAATTTCTAACATGAACATGCAGTGTCCTACTTGAAACATAGAAAAATGGATCCTCGGTCCTAAATGAAAAGAACCTAGGATGCAAGGGCCTTTTTCCATGTTAAATTAAGATGTAGATTAATAAGATGAAGATATTGACTTTCAAACCCAATGGTGAGCCAATCAAACCTAGATCTACATCTAAAGGGGGATGGGAATGGATCTTGGAAATATTTTGAAGTGGTTAAGCTAATGATTCTATATTCCCTAATATGAAAAATGCAAGATCTCGACAACTGGCAAACACAAATAGTCAAGTTATGACAGATTTGGAAGGTGCAGATGACTGTGTACCTACCTAGAAAATTGGTTCTATTAGGCCTACAAGGATGAGGTCAATCAATGTCCACTAAGTCCTTGTAGGTTTTTTCTTCTCAACCTTTGGGGTCCTTTGGTGTTGGTTTTGAGCTTTCGTTTTTCGCTTGTCCCATTGTCAAAATGTTGTAAATAAATTTTGTAGGTGAGTTTCTGTCTCTTGAAAAGAATGATGACAATAAATGCAACAATGCAAAATGGATCTTTAAGCTCTCTTCAATCCTCTTCAAACCTACAACCTGCACATTCACAAGGGGGAAAATGTTGTGCCATATAGGGTCTTACCTCAATCAAACCCTATGTTAGTGTTTCCACTTCCACAATGGCAATGTCAATGATAAAATCTTGAATAAAAAGGAAGGAAATGATGAATGGACAAATTTTGCAACTCACCACCCTTCAATAGCTTCCTTGATGGACTTGTTAGCTCTCAAAAACACAGGTTTGAACCACGAAAGGTTGCCAAGCTTTCACAATGTTTTAGGGTAACAGAACAAGGTTTGAAACAATTAAACCTTCTACTCTTCAGGTGCTGCAAAACCAAGGCGAGTGTACCTCTCTGAATAATGCAGACTTAACTTGCAATCAATCCTCTTACAACAATTTGTTCACAATGGCAGATAGGAGTGAACAGATGAAATCCAACTTGAAAATGGTAACAATACTCTAGTCTAAATTCTAAAAATGCTCAAATTCAAAGGATATAAGGAAAATGAATGAATTCAAAATGATAAAATGCAGAGACCAATGCCTTGTTGGGTATGCAGAGTCAAGTGAAATCAAAATGAGCAACACTTCTCTGAGAAAATTCAAATTATATGGCATATACTGTGCTTACAACTTGTGTAAACATGCAAGAATATGATTACTAAGCTCTACTTAAAAATCCAATTGAATCTCTCTGATCACTGTGATTAACCAAAAGGATTTAGTCTCTACTTGAAAGAACCAATCAATCAATCACACAAGAATAGAAAATGTGCACTGATAAATCAAATACAAACTTGTCATATCAATTTAAACGATCAGAAATAATCCATTTTGGAGACAACTTAGCAATCCTTTAATTTAATTCAACAGATAATTGATACCAGATAGGTGTAGCAACATCAATTGACATTCATAAATACCTCCATGTTTAAAACATGCATCAGAGCCTCTGGTTTGATAAACTTATTGTTCTATGTCCATCTAATTTTCCTACTGTATCGAATAATTCATAACATCTATCTATTACAAATTGCAAAAATTCCTATTTATACACAAGCATTTGAAGAAAATATCAAATTGAGAACTCATGTCGGCCCAACACAAAATTCGGGCCCAAAATATGTTGGCCTGCAACAGTCATCCACACAGATTCATGTTGGCCATAGTGATGTATTTTTGTTATTCATTATTGAACAGTCGCCAAGACAGTCATGAAAGTATGCCAAAGGAAAAATAATGTTAATCCTTATCTACCCGTGTTAACTGTTCCTTGTGCATTGCTGTGACCACCAGCTTGCTATGTCAAAGTCAAGAAGTATCACTTTTGTTCCCTTTATGTTTCACCATAGCCTTTTTCCGTTGGTGAGAAGTCATACAGATAACAGAATATTTTATCGAAATGCATTTTACCCCCTATATGTCGATGTAACAACCCATTAGTTATACCGAAGCCACATAGTATTCCTTTGTTCCCGCTCTACTTCACTATAACACATAGGTATCAGGGAGACCATATACCGAGATCAAAATGCTAGGCCGAAAGGCATTCACTTTTGTTTTACAGTTGTCATGACAAGGAAACACTTACTCTGAAAACCATCTCCCATCCACCTTTGCTAAGACAATGCAGTGTCAAGGAGAGGTTACATAGATCATTCCAAGTTTCGCTGAGAGCCTCCCACTTAATCTCATGTCGGTGTGACCTAAAGATTCTTTCGCCAACAAGTTCCCATCATGAATGTCGCCATAACTTTCAATCTTTGGTGAGACATCTTGTAGATAAAGTTGTTATACCGAAGCACACCAAAGACCGTCTGTCGCCAAGAGAAAGCAGATATTACATCGAAAGCCACTTGAATAAAATATAATGTTTTGTTGGTGAGACAATCCATACATTGCCATGACCCATCACTGAAGTCACCCAAGTCTCATTGAATTGGCCACTGAGAGGAAGTCCAAGTGTAAGTTCGGCGAGACCGAAGGTCACTCGCCAAGACCTTACAATTCCAGCAAGTGGGTTACACCGAAAGTCATTTGGAAGAAAACTATTTGTGCTTCTTCGGTGAGACAAACTCACTTCACCATGACACTATATTGAAGGCATTCAACATATACCAATTAACCACCAAAATGAAAAGTCGGGGAAACAAGTGATATTCGGTAAGACATCACCCCAAAAGCCATAACATATGCCGAAGAGACCCACAGTGCACCTGTCGCTGAGACACCCAGAATTCTGCAAGATGCTAGCCCAACCACCAAGACAAATGCCGATAGAAGCCACCACGGTCGTCGAAACAACAAAAATGTCTTGTCAATAGGCAACAGACATTTGCTAGCAAAAAAATAGATCGGAGAGACCCAAATGTTGTCACACCGATACACCTAAAACATAAGATATTAGCAGAAAAACATAGTGGGTCGGGGAGACAATGGGAGACCTATGCCGATATGAACCATAATGGAAAATATGCATGACCCAATGGATTCAATGGGACAATATTGCAAAAATGGGTGAAATATGCATACGGTAGGACCAAATCTAGAAATTTATGAGTGAAAACATATGTAAAAACATTAGATTTTTATAGTCCCAACAGTGGCTCCATCTGGGGATGAATGATTGTGAGATCATTGCAAGAATCCAGAATCTTTGGTGAGTAGACCAAACACAAAATGATGAGCCATTGAGCAGAAATGGAATGAATGGTAATGGAAATTAATGCGAAGTGGGAGTGAATGCAAAGTGAATGCAATATGGAGGTGAATGGAAAATGAGAGTGAAAAGGAGATGGATGAGAACCTAAACTACTATGCATGGAAAATAATTTTAAAGAGGATACACAAGATTTGTCCATACACTGGCAACCCTCAATCCCCTGTGTTGATCAAGAGAAGAAAAGCTTCAAGAATTTCCCATGAATAGACAATTCCTGATCTTCACCAGTCATGTTCTGCAGATAGTATGAATCTTCGCCCTTCTTTCCAGTAACAACAAAAGGTCCCAGCCAAAGAGCTTCAAATTTACCATGCTTTCCTTTCTCCTGACACCTTGCATTCCATATCAACACCAAATCATTTTCTTCAAATTTTCTATTCTTTGCCTTCCTGTCAAATAGATACTTCATTTGTGCCTGTAACTTCATGTTTTGATTTTGGGCCTCCCTCCTTACTTCATCAAGTTCAGCAAGTTGCTCCATTATGTCTTCCATGGATTCAAGAACTTCCAAATCTTCTTGCAAGAAAAACTTGTAGACTGGTAACAAATTTTGCAGAGGCATCCTAGCCTGTGCTCCATACACTAATTCAAATGAAAGATTTTCCAATTTCCTTTTTCACAGTGATCCTATCAGCCCACACAGCTAGTTTTAACTTTGAATCCCAAGCCTTCTTATTCTATCCCAACATCCTCTTTATAAATCTTCAAGAGACTCTTATTGCTGGACTCTGCTTGACCATTGGCTTGTGGATGATAAGGAGCTGCATAAGAAATAGTAATGCCATACTTATCACAAAAGCTTTTGAATTCATCTAACCTGAAGCACATCCCATTATCTGTGATTATCCTTAATGGTGTACCAAATCTGGTGATAATGTTGTCCATCAGAAATTTGTTACAACTTTACTTGTAGCCTACTTGGTTGGGATTGCCTCCACCCATTTTGAGTGCAGGTTGGTTTGATAATTCCTCCATCCCTGAGCTTTATCAATTCCTCTTGCATTTTAGGTTCCAGTGTTGATTTATGGGTCTTTGCTTTTGTCTGAAAGGCTTGGCGTCTGGCTTCAATGGTATTTCATGCTGAAATAAATCTTCCCTGTATGCTTTCAGATCTTCATAAGACCAAGCAAAAACATGCTTGTACTTTCTCAGCAACTCTATCAACATTCTTCTAATTGTAGGGCTGATCTTCTTTCCAATGTATACCTTTCTTGGTGCTATCTCAGTCCCCAAGTTGACTTCTTCAATATCTTCTCTTCTAACTAGCATTTGTTTCATTAGAGATCTATCATTTCCATCATACAACCTCTCCAATGCCACCAGACCCTTGGGCAATTTTTTTTTTTTGAGCTGCAATATCTCCTTGCCAAACACAGTTTGCTTCCCATCCACTTCTTCAACAAAAGCATTGAAATCAATTTCCCGAGCCTCATACTGATCTATACAATTGAGGAATTTCAAAAGGTTAGTATCATCATTGAAAACTTGCCAATTATAAATGTTATCAGGCATAGCAGGCCTTGTCTTAAACTCTATCTGTGATACCTCAGCCAGTGTGATATCATCTCTTTTCAGTGCCACATTTGCTAAAAAATCAGCCATTATGTTCTTTGATCTGTTAATCCACTCAATTGAAAATGCATCAAATAATTCAATGGTATCCCATACAACATTCCTATACTATTTTAATCTTTTGTTTTTTGTTGCATATTTTGATTTGATTTGTGAAACAACTAACTCAGAATCACCCAAAACAGCCAGCAACTTAATCTTGTGTTTCACAACTATGTTCAAGCATGTTAATAAAGCTTCATACTCTGCCACATTATTTATACATTCAAATGCTAATAGAAAAAAATATTTAAAAGTAATACCTCTATGCAAAACAAATACAATCTCAGCTCCATTACCTTCTTGACTACATGCTCCATCAAAGTACATCTTCCATACACCATTGCAATTTTGTGTAACATGTTTTTCAATTGGATCACTATTAATTAATTCTGGCTGAGCTAGTTCTATTTTAAGACTCCCTAGATCAGTATCACAAAAACAATTAATTTGATCATGTGGTACACATTCAACAAGTTGGCTCATTCTTGGCTCCATGTACAATTTGACTTCTTGGCCATTCATTGGTATTGTAGCATAAGATAAATCAAATTGAACATTTCCACCTACAGCTGCAGTCCACTGCCTTGACAAAAGCATCCCAAATTGAGGAGTATCAATAACCGTTATATATATTATAAGCCACTTGTGGATAAGTAGCCAATTTGACTTCAACATCTTTCATAATACCAACCACAAGAACAAGTATGTTATCCATTGCATAACACTTGCCTGCAGTGATATCAACCCACATACCAAGTTGTTTCATGACTCCAACAGGCATGATGTTTATAGCAGCACCAGAATCTATCATGCAGTTCATTAACAATTTGTTATTAATAAGAAACGTAGTAAAAAATGGATCAAATTGAGGAGGAGTTGATAATATATCACTCAAGTAGACATCAGAATTATTTATCTTCTCCTGCCTATTGATTGCTTTAATAGTTATTTTATTTTCAGCATTCACATGTTCTCCATTCATTATCAATTGAACAGTAGTATCCCTATATTCTTTAATTTTCATTATCTCAAGTAGTGGAACAGACATTTTTACCTGGGACAATGCCTAAGTGAAATCAAAAGAGGAGCTCTCCACCTTGACAGTCTTCTTTAATTCTAGCGCTTCTCTTTTGTTTTCTTCTTTTTCTTTTTTACTGGACTGGTCGGGCATCTGTATTTCTTTATTTAATTCCTTTACTTCCTCCTTTTGGCCTAGTTTCTATTCAATTTTATCATGCTGCTTGTTTCCTAGTTTTTTTGCAATTTCCTATGTTGTCTTTTGATCTTTTATAAAAATTCCCCCAGGAACTCCATCTAGCTCATTTGCTTTTCTGTTTCTCAACTAGTATTTAATTCGTGCTTCCTCAATTGTAGCAACAGTGATCCTTTCTATTTCATCCTCAGTAAGTCTCCTCACATTGCACTAGGCAAGTGCCTCAATAGGATGTGGCTCTATGTAATCTTCATTAGAATCATAAAAGATCTGCTATTCAGCCATATGGACATTATAATTCTGATTAGAAACATCATATTCGTAGTCTTCATCCTCTGAAGATGAATTTATTTCCTCAACATGGTGAAAAATATTTGAAGTCAAATACACCGTGTGATCTTCTCCATTATTTTCCATCAGCATCCCTTCTTCTTGCATCCTTTGAGCTACAACACAATAGTCTGGAGAATGTGGCTAATTACAAACTTCACAAAAATAATTATTACTCACCATGTAAGTTCCTTTCTTGCTCAATGGATCAGGAGTCTCTTTGTTTCTTGGCCTGACTGCCATAGGTTTCCCATATTTCCAATCTGTATTGTAAGGTATATCATGCAGCCTCAGGCTTTCATTTATGTTCTCACTTCTATATGTATTCTCTTGTCTGTACTGATAATTATTTTGCTGAGGAGGCCTTAGGTTGTCTCTTTTATTAGTTATACCAGCAACCTTCCTATTATTTTCAATTGTCAATGCAATTTTCTGTGCTTTAGCCAAATCTTTTGGAGATCTACTTCCCAGTTCATACCCTATCTTGGGATCAAAAGCATTTAAATAAACACTCAATGCAACATAATCTGGCAACCTTGATCCAGGAGGAATTTTAGTATGCAACTTGTTGAATTTTCGGTTGAAATCATAAATTGAATCATTATGATTTTTTTGAATTCTCATTAATTCATGAAGAGTTGCATATGGAGCATTTTGATTCCCATATTGCTCTAAGAGTTTGTCTTGAAATGCTTGGAGAGAATTAATTGAGAATGCTGACAGGCTGTTAAACCAATCACTGACATCTTCAAGAAGTGACATCATGAACAACTTCATGTGTAAATCTTCATAAGGCATATCTATGTCCTGAATGAAAATATTAAAACTCCTTAAATGTTCTTTAGTTGTGATTGCATTACTCCCTATAAATTTGGACACCATATTCCTCCAACTGCCATCCATAGGGTAAGGATACAACTGAAAACTAGCTAAATCAAATTGTCTGATCATGGTTGCATGCTGGTGAGAGGGAGGGATAGGCGGATGATGATACTGAGGCATGTGATTATTGTACTGTGCATTATAATGTGGGATATAATTCTGACCAAGAGGTGGATACATACCTATATGCTGTGTAGGAATGTGAGGTGGATGATTTGGCTGCTTGTGATGGTTTCCTATCTGATTGTGAGGAGCATTTTGTTGATTGGAAGGCCCTACACCATGATCACCCTTCTTGTGAGGTGGAATATACTTTGGGCCACTAGCTATCTGATCAGCAATTTGGGCTTTCTACAATTTAGCCTCTAGTTCCTTTATCCTCTTCTCTTTTAGTTCCAACTGTGCTTTTACTTCATCAAAAATTGAGAGCTCATGGTTTCCTCTAGGAGTTTGGTGATTACCCTCCATCCTTTGATCATATTCATGCTGACTTCTGAGCTGTTCAGGCTCAAGTCTAGCTTCAAACTCAGCTTGTTTCTTGGCTTCAAGTTCAACCTATTTCTGCGAATCCTGAAAAGGAAAAGTATTTCTTTGATCATCAAGAGTACAAATTTCTACACTTGAATCATCTCTCCATGTATCAAAGAAATTATATGTTTCACCCTGTACTCTTGGTGCTTTACCCTTGTTTGTTAAGCACATGTCCTCATTTGTGCCTTTTCCCTTATCGGCTCTATCATCCTTGTGTGTCCACTTATTGCTGTCAGCAGGGGCTCCATTAAGACCTCCCCTGTACTGAGACCTTCTTCCATTCATGATAAATAGCCGTAAATAATTTTGTCAGAGTCGCCACTCACTTTTATCAAAAATGAGAAAACAACTTGATACTTTTTATTCCCAGTGGAGTCTGTGCAATATTTCTGACTCTATAGTTCAGGCTTTAATTCTGATTGTTCCCCAGTGGAGTTGCCAATTTGTTAGCTCTCAAAAATGCAGGTTTGAACCACAAAAGGTTTCCAAGCTTTCACAATGTTTTAGGGTAACAAAACAAGGTTTGAAACAATTAAACCTTGTACTCTTCAGGTGCTGCAAAACTAAGGTGGGTGTACCTCTCTGAATAATGCAGACTTAACTTGCAATCAATCCTCTTACAACAATTTGTTCACAATGGTAGATAGGAGTGAATAGATGAAATCCAACTTGAAAATGGTAACAATACTCTAGTCTAAATTCTAAAAATTCTCAACTGTAAAGGATGTAAGGAAAATGAATGAATTCAAAATGATAAAATGCAGAAACCAGTGCCTTGTTGGGTATGCGGAGTCAAGTGAAATCAAAATGAGCAACACTTCTCTAAGAAAATTCAAATTATCTGGCATATACTGTGCTTACAACTTGTGTAAACATGTAAGAATATGATTACTAAGCTCTACTTAAAAATCCAATTGAATCTCTCTGATCACTGTGATTAACCAAAAGGATTTAGTCTCTACTTGAAAGAATCAATTGATCAATCACACAAGAACAAAAAATGTGCACTGATAAATCAAATACAAACTTGTCATATCAATTTAAATGATAAAAAAGAATCCATTTTGGAGACAACTTAGCAATCCTTTGATTTAATTCAACAAATAACTGATACCAGACAGGTGCAACAACATCAATTGACATTCATAAATACCTCCATATTTAAAACATGCATCAAAGCCTCTAGTTTGATAATACTGTTCTGTGTCCATCTAATTTTCCTACTGTATCGAATAATTCATGAAATCTATCTATTACAAATTGCAAAAATGCCTATTTATACACAAGCATTTGAAGAAAATATCAAATTGAGAACTCATGTTGGCCCAGCACAAAATTCAGGCCCAAAATATGTTGACCTGCAATGGTCATCCACACAGATTCATGTCGGCCATAGTGATGTATTTTTTTTATTCATTACTGAATAGTTGCCAAGATAGTCATGAAAGTATGTCAAAGGAAAAATAACGTTAATCGTTATCTACCTGTGTTAACTGTTCCTCGTGCATCGTTGTGACCACCAGCTTGCTATGTCAAAGTCAAGAAGTATCGCTTTTGTTCCCTTTATGTTTCACCATAGCCTTTTGCCATCGGTGAGAAGTCATACAGATAACACAATGTTTTATTGAAATGCATTTTACCCCCTATATGTCACTATAACAACCTGTTAGTTATATCGAAGCCACATAGTATTCCTTTGTTCCCGCTCTACTTCGCTATAACATAGGTATCGGGGAGACCATATATCGAGATCAAAATGCTAGGTCGAAAGGCATTCACTTTTGTTTCATAGTTGCCATGACAAGGCAACACTTACTCTAAAAAACCATCTCCCATCTGCCTTCGCTAAGATAATGCAGTGTCGGGGAGAGGTTACATAGATCGTTCCAAGTTTTGCTGAGATCCTCCCACTTAATCTCATGTCGGTGTGACCTAAAGATTCTTTCGCCAATAAGTGCCCATCATGAATGTTGCCATAACTTTCAATCTTCGGTGAGACGTCTTGTAGATAAATTTGTTATACCGGAGCACATCGAACACCGTTTGTCACCAAGAGAAAGAAAATATTACATCAAAAGCCACTTGAATAAAACATAACATTCTGTTGGTGAGACAATCCATACATCGCCATGACCCATCACCGAAGTCACCCAAGTCTCATCGAATTGGCCACTAAGAGGAAGTCCAATTGTAAGGGCGGCAAGACCAAAGGTCACTCACCAAGACCTTACAACGCCAGCAAGTGGGTTACACCGAAAGTCATTTGGAAGAAAAATATTTGTGCTTCTTCGGTGAGACAAACTCACTTTGTCGTGACACTATACCGAAGGCATTCAACTTATACCGATGAACCACCAAAATGCAAAGTCGGGGAAACAAGTGATATTCAGTAAGACACCACCCCGAAAGCCATAACATATGCCAAAGAGACCCACAGTGCACTTGTCACTGAGACACCCAAAATTCAACAAGATGCTAGCCTGACTGCCAAGACAAATGCCGATAAAAGCCACCATGGTCACCGAAACAACAAAAATGTCTTGTCGATAGGCAACATATGTTTGCTAGCAGAAAAATAGATCAGAGAGACCCAAATGCTATCACACCAATACACCTGAAACAAAAGATATCAGCAGAAAAACATAGTGGGCTGGGGAGACAATGGGAGACCTATGCCAATATGAACCAGAATGGAAAATATGCATGACCCAACGGATTCAATGGGACAATATGGAAAAAATGGGTGAAATATGCATACGGTAGGACCAAAATATGGAAATTTATGAGTGAAAACATATGTAAAAACATCAGATTTTTACAGTCCCAACAGGACTGAAGACATACACATCTCTTCAAGGAATTTAGATCTTGCTTGCTTGATTTTCTTGAATGCTTGAATGGTTGGAGACCTATGACAATTTTATCTTTCACATAGCATGAACATGAACAGGCATAAACTTTGACATGATGTTGGAACTTGAATTGATGCAATAAATCACTCAAAAATTTCTCTTGACTTTTGCTCGAATGATCTTGAAGTTCACCTCTAGCCTATTAGATTTCAAATGATGCAATAACTAGGTATTTATAGGCATTTATTTAATTTCCTAAAAATTAGATCCTGATAGCCAACATTTGCAAGTTGAATTTTGAATGTTAAATTGCCTCCAAAAACATATCCAAAAATAGGTCTTGGCTAAGGAAGGGGACCCATTCGCCCTTGGGTGAATGGGTCTTGTCCCATATTTCCAGGACAAATAGTTTCAAGGGAAACAAATGAGTTGTATGCTTGATGCTTATTGAAAAATGGGACAAATGGGCTACATAATGCATAAATTTAGGTACTTATGGGGTCAGAAAAAATACAATGTGAAAGTATAAGTGTATACACTTTTTTACACTACATTTAGCCCCCACTTTAGTGAGGGTATGAACATATGCTCAAAATCACACTAAAGTAGAGAAATACATGTCAAGAGGGGTCCAATTGTACAAATTTTTAAGAGATGGGATGACTAAGGATCAAGGGGGAGATCTCAAGCCCCCGAGATCCAAGATCCCATGGAAAACCAACATAAACACAAAGGAACGCACATGCATGTAACAGATGTGCAGCAAGACAAAATTCACAAACATACATGTCAAAAGACACAAAGAAAAAATGATGAAAACACATGACATGATATAATATATGGATGATGATAGAATGAAAACAAACGCGATGTAGACAAGAAGAAGACACATGAAAACACATAAAATAAAACATAAGGTTATTACTAAAATATTCGAGTAGTAAGGAAAAGAGACCCCAGTCTAAAATTATCTCAAATACCAAACACCTTCCATCAAATAAAGAACAATCCTCCATGAGGACTCAATTCATACACATCACTCATGGAACACATGGCTCCACTGGCAAGTAAAGTGTATTATGCTTGGTGGCTAAGAAATATATTACTCACAAGGGATAAGGAAGTCCAATATTCACTAGGTGAGCCCACAAGACAAGGTAAAATGTGAGACACACACTAGGTATACAAGGTGTGCCAAAGACAAAGTGGGAAAATGGGAAGAATGCACTAGGTCTATAGGT
Organism: Sequoia sempervirens; assembly: GCA_007258455.2. Classification (NCBI taxonomy): domain Eukaryota; kingdom Viridiplantae; phylum Streptophyta; class Pinopsida; order Cupressales; family Cupressaceae; genus Sequoia; species Sequoia sempervirens. The sequence continues at coordinate 32,416 of VDFB02361494.1, forward strand.
GTGTACTCATTTTTCAAACCATACCAAGAGTTATACTCCCTAATAACCTTGATAAGGTACCACAAAAATGATCAAAAATCTTATGCCAATGCTTACACTAGGTTCAACCTATGAACAAATTGAAGCCAAGAAAGAGTCAAACATGGTTGGAAAGTTGTATTATGCTAGGTTCCAAAAAAAATAAAAAGGATTAACATCTCAGTGGAAAAAATAAATAAAAACATTAATGTCTTAGTGGATAGAATAAAAATAAAAGGCTTAACATCTTGGTAGACGAATTTAAAAAGGAAAGTGTCACAAAACCTCAAAGGATGTTGTAATAACATCACCACAAAAGGTTAGAATTAAAAAAAATAAAAGGAGCCTTGCTTAATTTATGAAAGGTCACACCTTAGGGAATATCACACTTAATATCACCACCAAGAGAGGACTAACCAAGAACTAGGAGATGTATGCTATCATCACTAAGAAGGGACCATTTCTTATGCAAACAATGAGTGGGGGACTATATTCCCCCCCTTAAAATGTTATTGTACTTGCTACACTGGCATTTTAAGGATAAATGAAGAGATACCAATAAGGTATACACCTAGGACAAGGATACCTAACCCCTTTCCCCCAAGTGTAAGGACAAGAGGTGAGCCCAATGGATGATGATGGGTTGCTCCTTGAAAAATGAAATATAATTGCATAAAGCCAAGTTTATACCCTCATGCATGGGAGTGAATATTGGGTGATACTACAACTACCACATGGCAAGGAGAAACAACTAATGATATTGATTAAGTGAAAGGGTTTTCAATGTTTTTGAATGACAATAACCAATACTTCTTTTTGTTTCTTGTGTGCTAGGTTCTATAGGGATGCAGATACCTTGTTCTCTAAAATCACATCCTTTCCTATTATAGCCACATTGTTTCAAAAGGTGATGTCCTTTTCCATAAGTTGCTTCCAATTCTTTTGAGGAAGATGGATTTTCATGATTATCATATGTGGATGTATAAGTTGTGTTTTCTTCCTCTTTGGTAAAAGTTGGAATCAAATGTTTTTGATGATTCAGTTGACATCATTGTTTCTTCTTTCTCTTTTCTTGAATTTAATTGTATAACTATGTTTTCCCCATCAAATGTAGGTGTGAACTATAATGATCCCAAATCATCCTCCAAAAAAATTGTCACACTTGAGAAACACTTATCTATATCCTCAACTTGTAAATGTTCAAATTTGGTTGTTGGTATTAATGTGGTAAGAGGATTTGTCATTCCTGTTTTGGTTTATAAATAATTTTTAGATTTAGGGTCAACTTTTACCATGTGAACCTTATTGTTGTATATGTATTTCAACATATGGTGTAGCATTGAATACACTGTATTAATTTCATGAATCCATTGTCTTCCCAAGAGAATATTATATGAAATTTCATGGGGCTTGACATGGATAGGGGCTTGTAACATCACCCTACCAAATTTGGCAAGTAATATTATCACACCAAGGGATTTTTTTCCCACATTATCAAAACCATGGATAGACAAAAAATCTGGTTGAATTTTAGTCTTATCTACTCTAATTCTATCCAAATTTTTGACACTACAAACACTAAGTCTTGAACTATTGTCAATAAGGGTATGTCTAATCCCGACCTTGTTAATAAAATCCAATAACATCAAAGCATCATTTTATTTTTACATTTCCAAAAGAGGTAATTCACTTTGATGAAAGACAATGTCCAAATTGGGTTGATTCATATTCTCAATCAAAGTTGCCACATCATTTGGTTGTGCACTAGGAGAGATTACAACTTTTTTCAAGGCCTTTTGAAGCATGGCATGGTAAGTAGGTGATGTTTGAATCAAATCCCACAAGGATATCTTAGCAGGAGTACGACGAAGTTGCTCAACAAGATCTTATCATTTATCACTACACTAAGGGATGTTAGGTGTGGGTGGGAGATACACTAGAATGGGAACTTTTTAGTTTTCTTTGGTTGCTTATTTCTCCTATTATTATGTGTGAGCTACAATATGATAAATAGGTTGTTACAACACATGATTACTAGTAATTTTTTTTGAAAAACTTAGGATGTGGTCATGAGATTTAGGAGGTCCTATAATGAGAAATGGTTTAGGAGATGACTTCGGAGGTCCAAAAGGATTTTTACGAGGTCCAATAATTAAAGGAGTTCTAATAGTCACTTGTGCATTCAACCTCAACATTTTTAACTTCTGGTTGATTATTTTATAATAAGGAGAGCTCTAAGGTCACCTTAGCATCTTGATATAAGAAATCCATCTTACCATATTTTGAAAGGAATGCATCAATTATTTCACCCTCTTTCCCAAAAATATCTTCCCAAGTAGGAGAAGTGGGGGAAGAGAAAAAAACAAGATTCTCATGAGCTCTTCTAACACCAAGATACCTTCGTCAAAAGTAGGAGAGGTATTAGGAGAAGAACAATTATGCTTGTCCATAATTGCATCCTCTTGCACCAAAACACTCTCACAATTAGGATAGATGTTAGGATATGAGTCAAGGATAGGAAAAGTGATATTAAGAAATGTGTCAATGATTTCGTTCTCTTGCACCAAGGTATTCTCATAATTAGGGAATACATTGGGGGAATGGCTAACATGCTTGTGAATGACCTCATTTAGTTCCCTAGATTTTACTCATAATTAGGGAGATTGTACTTATGCAAGCCATGCATTACCATATCAAAAACACATCTTTGAAAAGGAAACATGTCTCTACTTGCCTACGGTTTTGAATTTGTGCAAAAATAAAAACTAATATACCCAAATTATGCAATGTTTTAGAAAATGTAAACAATTGTCCTACAGATCTGATGATTTCCAACATTGAACTACAACTTTTTTTCCCAAATTTGTAACAAATCAAGCAAAAGGACATTTTCCTTGCACATGCAATAACATTTTTTTAGAATTTTAAATTAGAAATGTGCAAGCAAAAATAGACTGATAATATAGAGATATAAACTTGTGGAAAATTGCTTGAGACACCCATACAAGGATAGGGTCATCCAATGTCAAACGGGTCCTTGCTCAAGGTTCAAAAAACTAAAAATTTGAAGTTTTATGTTACTGTTTAATGTTTCTTTCTCTAGTTGCAAACGTGTTACACATATAATATTTTTCTAGATTTTGCTCAATTTAGGATAATGTAATGCAAAATGCAAGTGTGCAACAAAGGTGAAAATATTTTGACAAGTTTTAAATGCAAATTTCAAATGTAAAATGCAATATTTTAATGATTCTAAGATGCCACAACCTAAAAATGATGATTTTTATGCAATTTTGAAATCAAATAATGCAATTTTTTTCACTTTTTAAACTATAAGAAAGATTCTTAAAAAGATGCAATTATGAATTCCAATTTTGGGTTTTGCAGGCATAAACAGACTAAGAAAACAAAGACAAAAATGTGTGAAAAATCTTGCCAAAAAACTTGTACAAGGACAGGGTCAGCCAATGACTACTAAGTCCTTGATTAGGGTTCTAAAAAATGAAAGAGTGAATATCTAAGTTGGTTTTGAAGATTGTTGCTCCTACTTGCAAACAGGTTTGGATTTTTCAAGAATTTCTTCAATTTAAGACAATGTAATTCAACTGCAAAGAAAGGAAAATTTTGAATGCAATTTCCAAATCTCAATCATGCAAAAATTGATTGATTCTAAGATGCAAAATTATGAAAATGAAGATTTGATGTAAACTTGAAACAATTTTTTAAAAAAAATTTAGGCTGAAATGAAAGATGCAATGCAATAAACAATTTGAAATTTTAGCCACTTAATGAATGTAAATCAGATCTAAAGATGAATGGAACAAATTCTAATGCAAGCTATGATGCAAGATTAATGTAATTTTTTTTTTTAAAATTATGCTTTTAGAATGCAAAAATGAAACCCTAAATGAGAAAATACAAAATAATGCAATGCAAATCTAAACCAAGGGTTTGAAAAAATTGCAATTATTAGAAGGTATATGATGTAAGAATGTTAGGTTCACCAAAATGGAACATAGAAAATGGGATCCTCGGTCCTAAATGCAAAGAACCTAGGATACAAGGGCCTTTTTCCAAGTTACATTAAGATGTAGATCAACAAGGTGAAAAGATTAACTTTCAACCTCAATGGTGAGCCAATCAGACTTGGATCTACATATAAAGAGGGATGGGAATGGATTGGAAATATTTTGAAGTCGTTAAGCTAATGATTCTATATGCCCTAATATGAAAAATACAAGATCATGAAAACTAGCAAACAAAAATAGTCAAGTTTTAGCAGATTTGGAAGGTGCAGATGACTATGTACCCACTCAAAAAAATTGGTTCTGCTAGCCCTACAAGGATGGTGTCGCCCAATGGTCATTGAGTCCTTATAGGATTTTTTTGTTCAACTTTTTGGGATCCTTTGGTGTTGGGTCGAAGCTTCCATTTTTTGCCTATCCCACTGTCAGAATGTCATAAATAAATTATGTAGGTGATTTTTCATGTCTTGATAAGAATGGTGACAATAAATGCAACAATATAAAATGGATCTTCAAGCTCTCTTAAATCCTCTTCAAACCTACAATCTGCACATTCACAAGGGGGGGAAATGTTGTACCATATAGAGGCTTGCCTAAGTCAAATCCTGTGTTAATGTTTCCACTTCTACAATGCCAATGTCAATGATAAAACCTTGAATGGAAAGGAAGGAAATGTTGAATGAACAAATTTTGCAACTTACCACCCTTTAATGGATTCTTTGAAGGACCGAAGGCATACACATCTCTTCAAGGATTTTAGATCTTGCTTGCTTGATTTTCTTGAATGCTTGAATGCTTGGAGACCCATGACAATGTTAGCCTTCAAATATTATGAACATGAGCACACATAAGCTTTGACATGATGTTGAATCTTGAATTGCTACAATAAATCACTAAAATACTAATCTTGAATGATCTTGAATGATCTTGAAGTTCATCTCTAGCTTGTTAGATTTCAAATGATGTAATAACTAGGTATTTATAGGCATTTATTTAATTTCCCAAAAATTCTAAGATCCTAATAGCTGACATTTGCAAGTTGAATTTTGAATGTTAAATTGCCTCCAAAAACATATCCAAAAATGAGTCTTTGCTAAGGGGACCCATTCACCCTTGGGCGAATGGGTCCTAGACCATATTTCTAGGACACATAGTTTCAAGGGAAAAAAATGAGTTTTATGCATTTATTCAATGCTTGATGCTTATTGAAAATGAGACAAATGGGCTATAGAATGCATAAATTTAGGTACTTATGGGGGAAATTAAGCTTAATAATCTAGGGGGGGCATAATGTGAAAGTGTAAGTGTATACACTTTTTACAATATACTACTATCAAGATATTGTAGAGAAATATATCAATATAATTTTCTAGGTAACATTCATCTATTTCAATGAAAAATTGGCTTTGGCCAAAACACTAGAATAAACTGGAAGATCCCAAAACGAGGATTGGCCTTCTCTATTGGTCCATATTTAACACCCTATCCCAAAATTTAAACCTTCATTTATTGAATAACATGCATATCCAAAGATCATAAAAATAAATAAATACTTTTTTTCTTTCATGCAAATGATAAATGAACATCTTTCATTATTTTAGTCTTTTCATGCATAATGATGGTAAAATATGTAATTGACATGAAATTATATTTTGACATGCAACTTGGCTATTGACATGTAATTTAATTATTGACATGCAACTAGTTATAAATATGTAAATTTGTTCTTTCATGAATTCTCAATTTCATGCAATAATTAACGTACATGCATTACTACTCTCCATATCATGCAATATTTAATGTAAATGTAATACTATTTTCATTTTCATGCAATAATGACTAATTTTCAATGGCTTGCAAGTTTAATCCATTTGAAATCAGTTTGTAATAGCGATGCATATTTGTGCTATTATATACATACATACATACACATATACATATACATATACATATACATACACACACACACACACACACACACACACACATATATATATATATATATTAGTTGGGGTGTGATTGGAGGCATTTGATTGGATCTAGGGTTTGGATGCAACATTGAAATTTTGGGGATGTTCAACCAATGGGGTAGGTCAATCGATCTTGTTTGTTTGTCTTGTTCTTGGTCGATGTGAGTTCCTACCTCATGCAATGCTCTCCCTACTAAGTGAGGCCAACATAACAAATGGATGGGCTCCATCCCACACCCCGGTAGGGACTAATAAAATCAAATGGATGTCCCAGACCCCACCGCTAGGGCAAAGTCCACCACCCCAGCTTCTAACGAGGGGGTGAGAGGCTATAGAGTTGGCTTCGCACCGACTTTCCCTTTAGGACCAACCTATTCACCTCAGGATGGTAGGCTCCACCTAGGGCCTCCCTTGGGCTCAGGAGTATTCTTTCCTGCATCCGAAGGCTCTACCTCTGCTCTTTGGTCTTCGGTGCCATAGGGTGCCAACTACCAACTAGAGTATAGCCTAGTCTCCCTCAATCTATCGCATGAATGACCCCCATCAATCAATAGGTCAAAATTGAAATTAGAGCTCTTCATTCATTCATTCTCCTCAATATCATCTGAGGGTGGGTGGCGGGTGAGAGGGAATTATATTCGGTAGATCATGGTGTTGGCATGTTATGTATGGAATCATCAGGAATCTTCATCTCTTGATACACTCTTCTCTGGAGGGGAAGATATAGAGCTTGAAACACGACAATTCCACCCTAACTGACCCCTATCTATGCCTAAAGAAGGGAGTCTACTTTTCCCTTGAATGAACCATCTATGGTGTTTGCCCAAATCTCTACAGATGGATGGGATTGGGGTACCTACAACAAGGATAGTGGGAAGAACTATAGTTCATTGTCAAATGGAGAATAAAGCATGCTCCCCGGAACTGATTGAAACTGTTGCCAACTGCATTGACCATGCACTTTACTAAGCTAAAGCAATCCAACCCAGGAAGCAAGAAAGAAATCTCATGTTAGCAGGCCCTTGACCGAGGGTGCAAGTAGGTGGGGGTAGTCCTAGGGGTAGGTATGTGGCTAGAAGCTTGGATCCTTCCTTTGGTGGACACCAAGCTTGTATCTACCCTACTAGACGGACCATCTAAGGCTCCTAACCACCCTAAGTTTCACTATCGACCAATGGGTCTGCCACCAAGGGGGTGGGAGGCTATAGAGTTTCTCTACCACTGACCATATGTGCCTTAGGGTGAATAGGTGATACCAAACCAACCCCACCACGGGTGGGTGGGAGGCTATAGAGTTGGGTGAGTATGGTTGATCCCTTGATAGTGAGTGTGGTTGTTGGAGCTAGTTAACCAAGATATGCGATAGATAGTATTTTTTCTAGGTTCCCCATTTCTTTCCCATTGGCGGTGGCCCCCACCATTTGCTACCAAAGCAGTGGTAGGGATTTTGAATCAATAGATTCCTATAGACCACCTTATAGAGAGTGAGGGGGCTATTCCAACAATTTTCCCAACTTCTTTAATCCTCCCACCTAGAACTATTGTTTAGCTATAGGGAGGCTATAGAGTTGCTTCACCGCTGCCTAACCTGTGAAGCATAGGTCGGTAGTGAAGTGTAGGCAAAGCCAACCCCACTGACCTATATGCCTAAGAAAGAATCCCTGTAAGTAGGTAGAGTTATGGGTGGGTGGAGTAAGTGGGATAGTAGTAGTTCAAGATGGGGGTGGAATGGTTTGGTAGTTAGTATGATGGATGACAGGGATAGGAAGAAGTGGGGCAGGTAGATGTTAGGGCAAGTGCCTAGTTAGGAAAGGGTGTCAATACAGTGATGGAGAGGATAGTAGAGTGGGGAAAGAGAGTCCTCTTGTGGCCCCTGGAAAGAGGTAGTTAATTGTTGCGCAACTTCCTAGAGTGCCTTCCGACCCACTCATATATATATATATATATATATGTGTGTGTGTGTGTACATATTTATAACTATAATTCTTCAAATTGGGATACAAACTTGAAATAGAAGAATCATACCATAATAGTAAAATGAAAATTTCATATATATCTTCAGATATAATCACACTAGAATAAATTGGTTTCTAGTTTACTATTGTTCAAGTTTGCAAATCCAAATGGAATACTACAATGGGTTTAAAAATCAACAACAATAATTTTTATATAGTTATAGTCATGATCTACCTGCTAATTCAAATTTTATAATCTCATTCCATATGTGTGTGTGTGTATATGTATATGTATATATATATGTATATATATGTATATATATGTATATATATATATGTAAATATATATGTATATATATATATATGTAAATATATA
>VDFB02361495.1:0-56414 GCA_007258455.2 Sequoia sempervirens
TGTGATGAATTGTGAGTTCGATTAATATGATAGGTGAATGCATAGAGGGATTAAATGGATATTTATATGACTATATATTGAGTTCATCTATACAGCGTAAGTGATTGACAAACACCCTGAATAGATATAAATGGATATTATTTATCAAAGACCCAACAATGATGCTCATAGCAATTATTGTATATCATAAGCTGCTATGACTTTTACTATAAGAATAGACTTCGGGCTAAAATTCCCTTTCGCTAACACTCAGTAAGGATAGGGAGTGTGTGGAGGGAAAGGCGGGTAAATCGGTCCAATGTTGGACTGACCCAAGATGGGTAGTAAACCTTGAGGGAGTCCAATTCGAGATCGTGCACACGCCCTTGACACAGTAAATATACCATCCAATGAGGTTAGGAAAGAGGAAACAAGGCGAAGATCTATTTTGATCAAGAGTAATAAGTCATATAAGTTTATGATGTGTTTATGCACTAGATGATAATGCATCTGCCTTATCCTTAAAATACTCAATCTGAAATTGTCTAATTTGAATTGGATTAAGGAACTATGTGTTTTTGTCGGTAATTCATGATGTGTGCAGGCCCTCAAGGCAAATAACATGTACAAAATTAGGTGTTGGTAAATAAATTTCTTGACCCTAACTTGTGCATTTTATGTCTCTAACAAGGGGACATTACACTCCCCCATCATCTATGCAGATGGTTGTTTATGAGGAAAGACCATTCGCAAAGCTCACTCGTACCATTCCTCCCCCAAGGAAAAGAGTCAATAGGAAAGAATTGATTCAACAGCTGAAATCATATGAGGAAATATATGAGCTTTATTAAGAAAATAATGTGCTCATATCTCCAATGTACTTGAGCATTGTATGGGGAAAGCAATAAAGAGGGTGAACAGTGTTCACTCCAAGTATTCTTTAATGTTCAATGCAGTTAGTATGTTTGAAACGGACAGATCAGTGGCAGTCCCATTGATGCAATTATGGGTGTCCAAACTCAATGCATTGGGTGGCATGATTAAAGGGTCTACTCATGAACTCAATAAGCCAGCACAAATAGTCCCTACGTACAAGATGGTGAAAGGAATCCTTGATTATAATGGGATGGCAGACCCCATGGAGAAGAAAGTTAGAGAGCAGCTCCAGCAATTTGATGAGAGTGATCTTGGCCTCCTGCCAGACATTCTAGACAGTAATAGAGCTATGAAGACTTATGAGCAGTGAAGGTCACAGATGGACAATGTCATTGCTACACAGGCCCTCTTAGTTTGTGATGGTGGGGATGTTAATATTGATATGTTGAAGAATATCATGGACAAACTGTCACTCACCAGTAAGTTTTTGGAGGACTTTGATAAGGAAGCCAACTAGGTAGTAAAAAGGTATGACACATAAAAATAAATCAGATGAATTCATGGCTTTTAACTAGTGCCTTTAGAGGAATATTATGACGCATGGGATAAGAAGTATAACCAGATTCCTGACTTATAAAGTTTTCTCTTGGTGATGTGGATGCATTTTTGTCTTCTATGCACATTCAGCACTGTCTATCAATTTCAATGATGCCAGCAACAGGGAGTTTTGTCTTTTGCACAACAAGGTTTTTGTCTTCACTTGCCAGCTCAACATTCTTAAGTTCACATCAAGAAGAATGAAGAGAAAGAGCGGCAAAAAATCAACAATCAGCATCAAGACACTTTTGGAAGGGGCAAAGATTACAAAGAGTAAATATAACTATATTTGTCCTTAGAATATTCCATCCACGAGTAAGTAATAGTACTTGTATTTTGAAATGTAATTGAATGTCAAATGAAAAAGTGACGTGTAATTGGCCTGAAGCTTGTTGCTCCCTTGCCTTATAAAAGGGGACTCAAGGCCATTTGCATGTGATGATTGATCTCTTGGAGAATTTTGTAATGTAAACACAGAAAATAGAGTTCGAGTCTTTTCTTAGGCTTTTGAGTCTATATCTTTTTCTTTTTCATATGATTGTATAACAGTACTAGCATTTGAATGAATATAATGGCACAATTTTGAAGCCAATTGTCTCTTGTTGTACTCTTTACACAAATTATAAATGAAATTGATCGAAGATCATTTGATTTGTCTCCATTGTTTTCCCAATGGATGTATGCTTCTATTGATGCTCTTATTCAAAGAATAGGTTAAATGCTTTAATGGAAGTGTAGGCTTGTGTAACATTGTGCAGGGATTTGATAAGTAGAATTGGTCAAGGATTTCGAGTATGACATTGAAATGCAATGTTGTAGAGCTTTGTAATGCTTAGATGAAATTCTATTATACCATATAGTTTGCATTTAATCTTACTCCATGCCCTAAGTTAAGGCATCGATCTAGAATCTGTGTCTGAAGTTGCAACTCTAAGATCTCTCACATTTAAAGGAACAATCACAAAGTTTCACTCTAGTTGAGTTTATTTCTAGAAGTTTCATGTGATTTCATATTCTCCTGCTTTAGGTTGTCGAATGCTTTAAAGGATTTGCTAGATATTCTAAATTCTTCATTTATCAAGAAAATTATATGAGAATATATCTGTTATTTACAATGTATGAGATAAATTGGCACAGGAGATCATAATTACAATGCAAAAAATCACCCTCCCGGGTTTTGCAAAGCCCAACATGTAGAGGGAAAGTTCTTTCAACTTTCACCTATTCGTTGAATAATCCCTCCAAATAACTAATAATTGGAAGTGGCAAAACCATAGATTATCTGTGAGATCCAGTTGGGATTTAGAAAACACCAAGAAGGCGGAAGCATTTAGGACACATTGCTGACAGCCATGGACAATTTCAAGCTTCAGCCAGACCTCTAGGTGAATTTCCACAAACCTGTCAAGCACCAGGCATTAATAAACCCTGTTGTACCAAATCTAAGTTGAATAACACCCTTGTTGCTAGTTGCCAGGCACAAAATACATCCATTTGTGAAGTATTTTCCTACAGTACTAGGTGCCGACCAAGTGAAGTGAAGGCGCTACGCCCAGATCTGACTTACAAGAAGGCAGGTAACATCTCAATTATCATTTCAACACTCAGGTAGCACCTAGGGTTTACAAACATGTAAGTGGCGAAATCTATTTCAAACAAATGTGCAAGGCTTAGACTGTTACATCAGTTGTTGGGAATATTCGCAAATCAGGTCATCGTAATCTCAGATTTGATAGTCATAAATAAAGAGACTCCTATTTCTAATTCAGAATTGGAATATCCTTGAATTCCTAATCCTAACTGTTGAATCAGAGCTGTATGTGGTTGTTTGATGTTTAATGTGCTGAATGTTTCTTAAATCATGTTTGTGAAGAAGATTCAAATAATGAACACTTGTATATCAGATCATAATTAGGGAACTGAAACACATCACAGCCTGAGGCTTATCATAGGAAAGCCTTTTGTTGAACATAGTGCTTTTTGTCTCATTGATTGCAATACACCTAAATGCAAGTAGACCCCAGCAACAGTGAGATGTAGAACCTAAGGAGTCACAAGTTGATGGGGACCGGGAGCATGATGTGCAGTCGGGATTGGTTGGGCTCACATTGCAAGATGAGGATACAATTCATTCCAGCAATTTCAAGGCTGACAAGGGGTTTATGAGATATCCAGTGGATGATGGCTTTAATTTTTTAGCTTGTTTCTCGAACAAAAATTAGCTATGCATATCTTTTTCCACTAGTTGGGATTCTCAGCTCCTTTGTAATTGACAATATAACAATCATATAAACCATTTTGATTTATCAATTTTTTGTTCACATTTATGATTTGACAATTGACATTGAATTATCAAATATCAGCTGTATAGTGTGTTCTTCATTCTGTATTTAATTTTGTATATTTTGTGTATATATATTTAATAATTTATATATATAGTTGTCCCCTTGCCATTCCCCACTGTCCCCAAAATTTAGGAAAATATTTACTGTCCCACAATCCCTCTGTCCTGAAAACTTGGAAAAATGTTGATTTTAACTCTCATCTAAAGACCATGTGACTTGTGTTTCCTCAAGAACTTTGGACAGACAATAAGGCCACTCTAAATGTTCAGCAAAAAAAGTAAGCTTAGGTCTAAGAGGCTGATACTTAGAATGAAGGATCTAAGTTGTGTAAAAGTGTTTTTTCTATCCAAATTGCTTTGTTTACAGGCCTGACTGTTGAATCAAGATGATATACAAGCTTCTAGGCTTGTGATTTATTATTACAGTTTTACATGTCCCACCAGTTTGTGTTCATCTCTAAGTTCAAAATTAATATCAAATTCTATTTTCAGAACTTTCCGAATTCACAGGTGTACTGTTCAAGACATGCTACAAGAGGTTTTCTTCTAACTTAAAATGTTTATATTTAATGATCCTACTGAGATTTTTCTATGCATAGATTATATTACTGTTTTTGTGAAGATAGATAATTATTTTAGATTTGTTTCAAATATATTAGTGAAACTTCAAATGATAGAGAAATGCAAAAGAGCTCCACCAGAAACATAAAAAGGGAAGACATAAAAAGTTAGGTAGCTCAATTGCTTTCCTTCTTTTCGAAGCTACGTTTCATTTCTAAAGGCAAACTTTCAGTCTTAAAAACCTCGAAGTGCATTACAAGAATATTTTACCTTTTTTGATATAGTGTATCCAAATGGCTTTCCAGCATCCCTGGCTCTTCTGTATCTTCCCCTACTTTTTGAGTTACAATCATCTTCATCATCACCATCAAAGACTCTTGAACTCTTGCGTTCACGTCTACCTGCTGAACCCCCCATAATGTTTCATCAGCGCAAATGACTAATTTCCTCATAGTCAATTTCCATGACTTTTAACTTTCTTAAAGTCCATTCAAAATGCATTATTTATTCTCCTTGACCATTCATAAAGCGTCTCAACACAAAATAAATGAAGCTACTAAAATGATTTTATAAGACATGAAGAAAAACCAAAACCACTCAATGGAGCTTCATATAGTGACTAAACCAGAAACATTACATCTTACATATGCAAAATATAGCACAGCATACCAAGTTCCCATCAAAATCTGCTAATGCCAATTTTAGCATGTAATAACGAGTTAACTCCATCAAACTCAACTACAGGCATAGAATAACTCAAGAGACTAATATATGCAGACATTATCCTTTGCCTTTCTATTTAGCTGTATGCAACTTCCTACAAAAAATAACATGTCAGAATAAAAATCTTCAATTTAAGGACAAATGCTCAATGATATAGTAACAATATGCAAAGATTGCAAACAAAATTCCCAAAATAGGACTGAATGGTACCCAAACCAAAGACCCTGTTAGATCTTTATTATAAGGACCAATGAAAAAGGAAAAAAGCAGCTAAATAAAATCAGAACCATAGAAATGCAGCTCTAAATGTCTGTCATGGTAGTTAGCTTGAACAATAAACTCAATTGTTACATGAGTAATATATCTGGAAAGTGCAACAGGAAATGGAATGCTTACTCATAACATATTATAAATCAAACAACCAAGTATTGCAGAAAAAATGAAGGAATGTTAATCAGTGTCTGTTAAAAGGAAGACCAATGATTTGGTAAAGAAAACAAGGGGCTTTATTAAACCACATACTGGTATCCAATCTATGATCTGACAAATTATTACGGCCTGAAGCAAAAGAATTGTGCACATACTTCTTAAAGATGAATCTAAATAATATCAGGGTCATTCTTAGGGTAGAAAAAAGATTCTAACAGATAGTATTTAGAAAGAACACCTTTCTCTGCATGGATAAAACTTAAAATCATAGCCCTCTTGAAGTAGAATTTAATGTGAAAGACAATCTTTTGATTGAAGCATATAACATAAACAATTTATAAAAACAGAGAGAGAGAGAGATAAAGTGTCATGTAATGTCCCCGTCTCAAGCTTGACCTTTTCAGTGACCGTTGGCCTATTCCGGAGACCCGTAGGCTAGTCGGAAGGTAAAATTAGGGTTTCCTATTTTGAAGGATGTCTTTGCTCGGAGTTGATGGATTCAATGGCGGATTCTTTCTGGGTTTTCAGAGAGCTTCGCAGTGGTATGTTCTTCTTGGCTTTCTGAGCATCTTCAGGAATTTACTATTTTTAGTAAATTCTATTTCTGGCAGTTTTACAGTTGGGTTCAGCATGGTTGACTTCCTACTTCAGTTTGGTCAGTTGGCTTGCTCATTTATGGCTTCGGGGCACATTTGGAGAGATAAGTTGAGCTATTTAATTAAAGTCACGTTTTAATGTTATAATTTAACGTTGACCCCTTAGCCTAGCTTCTTCACTTTAAGTCTTTTTAAAAGATGTTCTTTAAGGGTGGCGCTTCATTAAAGAGAATTAATTATATCTTTTATGAAGTTTATTATAAGCTTAAAGTGGACGCCATTTTCAAGGAAAGATTAAAATGATATTAAAAGACAAAGTTGCTTGGAAAAGTGGAAGCCACTTGTGGAGGAATTAGGGTTTGACTCAAAAGAGAAGGTTAGGGTTTCGAGAAGAGTCAACCGAAAATTATAAAAGGGAGCCTTTGGTCATCATTGGATTATCTTTTGTCTACAGTATTGTTATGTTGCTGGTTTGGCTCTGGAACTGCTTCGAGGAATGAAGGCCTCCTAGCTCGGGCATTGCTTCTTGCTTGCAATACAGCAACTAGTGGTGAAATAGTCTCGTTTGTGAGTTTGCATTTACTTGTGTGCATTGTAATCAGCTTGTGGCTGTCTAGATCAGATTCTTGCATATTAGATAATTTCCAGTTATTGCATTTTTAGCTATAGCAGATTATTGTTTCTATTCGTAAATCAAAAAAGACAAAAATATTGCTTCTGGGTATTGTCTTATTCTTTCTGTTTGTAGAGGTTGACCCTATTCCCAAGGTTATAGAATTTAAAGTGAAGGCTGTAATTTTTAAAAGAAAATCGCCCCTTTCTGCTGGGCCGTACTTTTCAGCTTGTCTTGGGAATTATGCATTAAGGGATAGTTGCATTTTAAGTCTGTTTTTGGTTACTAGCTTGAGTGCCATCATACTAGGAATATTGTGCATCAGAGTTCATGCCTTTTGAGTGAGTTATAAGTGAGTTATGAGCATATGGGTAATTTCATAGGTTGCTGGTTTGAAACTTAAAATGCAGATTTGAGAAAATCAGAAGTATTATTTCGATCATTGTGAGAGTTATTGGTTTGGCATCTTGAATCAAGCCAAGGGGACTTCTTAATATGTTGTAATACTAATCTTTCCAATTCCTACGGCCTTGGCAGGCGAATGATCCTCATTTTGTAAACTGACAGTAGTACTGGCAGTGATTCTCAACTTGTTCAATTCTGATTTGTAATGCTCACTTTCATTGTGAAGTTATTTTGTAATAGTTACATCTCCACCCTATGGTAGCTACTTTCCCACTCTGGGTTAGAAAGCACATTCTGGGTGTTGAGTACTTTCAGCATTTAAGTTATTTCTTTCAAGTATTGTAATTTTTTATACTCCGCCATATGGTCGCCCCTCACTCCATACTGGATTGGGTAGCACATACTTGGTGTTGAGTTCCCTTTCAGTTCGTAGTGTAGAAGATCCTCTAACCAAATGCTCGCCATCATCGGCGCCATTCTTGGTTAAAGTTCCTGCATAAACAATTTGATTTAGATCCTCTGACCAATGCTCACACCTTGCTCACATTGAGATCCTGGTGTACATTCTCGTTAGAGTTGCTTCAGCACGTTTTTGTTTATCTTCTAACCTTAACGGGTGCATTGATTGTAATTTGTAATTTGAAAAAACAAAAAAATTGGCTCAGAATATTTCAGTGGTATCAGAGCCAAGATCTTGCCATCCTGTGATCAATCTGTCTATGAGTGACAGAGAAAAGAGGTACATTGCAAGGGAAGACAAAAAGGTTGGAAAACAGTTCCAGCCCTATCAGGCTCCAGAAGGTCAGACAGCTTCAGAAGTCTTGAGGGCTCATTGGGAGTCTTCTCAGGAAACAGACATGGCAGAAGGTGAAAGGTCAGTTGGGGGTAACGAGAGGGTTACCAACAGCACTAGAGATGATAGTGGAAAGGGCAGAGTGAGATCCATCAGTCCAGGACAGAGATTTGAGAGGAAGATGGATGCTTTAATGGATATGGTTTCACTCATGATGGGGAAAGTGGGCCAAAACACCATTCCACAGAACAACACTGGGTATAGAGGAGAGCACAGTGCTTCCAACCAGCATGATGGACATGCTGTTCCGCATGCTTCAAAAAACACTTATGTCTCATCTAGGCCATTCAAACCCACCTTTCTGGCACCTGTTAACACTCAGCCAGATCCTGAAGAGAATGCTTCATTCGTGGAGCAGTTGAGACTTGGCCATGCAGAGTATGATTCTCTCCCTGGCGACATCAAGATGGATATGTCCTACAATGACTTTATGGATCATAAAAGGAAAAACAAAGGACAAGGGAGACACTATGATCAAAGAAGACCATCAACTCAAGGAGATTTGTACCAAGCTGTCAACAAGGTTACACTTCCACACTTTGACGGGAGTGATACCAGTTCAGCTCGAGCTTGGATACAGAAGCTGGATAACTATCTAGCTCTCAGACCCATGGCAGAAGAAGAGGTGATCAAGTTCGCTACGCTACACCTTGATGGGGTGGCGCACGAGTGGTGGTACCATGGCCTAGTTACTTTGGGTCATCGGTCAATCACAACTTATGATGAGTTCACTACTAGGCTCATCGAGAGGTTTGAGAAAAAGGACCCTGAAATACATTTCAGAGAACTTGCACAGTTGAGGCAGTATGGCACAGTTGATGCCTACATAGCGGAGTTTCAGAGACTCTCAGTCATGGTGACTGGAATCACGGAGAGGAGATTGGTGATCCTTTTCAGTGAAGGTTTGACAGAACCACTCAAAGGTTGGATTAAAGCCTTTGATCCACCAACCCTACAGGAGGCCATGAAGAAGGCAAGAAACATGGAGTGGGCTGCTCCTAAGGCAAAGTTTCAATCCAATTCCCCCTTTCAGAAAAGGGATAAGGGGAAAAGACCTCAGCATAGACCTCCTTTGAGACCTCAGCATAAGGAGTTCAAACATCATAATCCCCATGTCACAAGATTGGATCCGGAGACCCTGAACGAACTCAGAAGAAAGGGGTTGTGTTTCCGGTGTAGGGAAAAATGGTCTCAAGATCATGTTTGCCCTAAGGGAGTTAAATTCAATCAGATTGAGTACTATTCTGCTGGTGAAAGTAGTTCTGATTTTTCAGACCAGCAATCTGATTTTGAAGAAAGTGAAGTAGAAAGAGCTCCAGAAGAGTCCGAAAATGAGAAGGAAAGTGGAGGAGTCTTGGCTCAACTTTCGAGCTTCCAAAGAAACGAATCCTTCAAGGTTCGAGGGATGGTCAAAGGGCAGCGAATCGTTGCTTTGATCGACACTGGAGCAACACATAACTTCATTGATGAAGTTGTGGTAGCAAAGAAGGGGCTGCAAACAGAGGAGTTTGAAGGTTTCAAGGTCATGGTTGCCGATGGATTCCATATTTCATGCACCAAGAAAATCTCGAACATGACCATGCAATTGGGAAATTACGAAGTCAAGGATGACTTCTATGTAGTCCACATTGGAGATACTGATGCCGTTCTAGGCATTCAATGGCTGCGTTCACTTGGGGAGATCTCCTTGAATTTGCAGACTATGGAGCTCAAGTTTCAATCCGATGGGAAGAAGATAGTTCTGAGAGGAATGTCCAATGGGGGTCCTCGGGTTGTGTCATTTAAAAGAATGGCAAGGCTGATCCGTCACGATCAAGCTGAGTGGGTTGCAGAGTGCATGATCCTTCCTGCTAGTCCGGTTGAGACTAAAAGAGACCATCCTCCTGATGTTCAGTCCCTACTCACGAAGAAGAGCAAAGTATTTGCAGATTTGCCTCCTGGACCACCACCTGAACGGGGTTCAGAACATATCATAGAGCTCAAGGAAGGAGCTAAACCGGTAATTACAACTCCATATCGGTACCCGAAGAGGCAAAAGGATGGGATTGAGAAGAATATTCAAGAACTCTTGGAGATGGGTTTCATTCGCCCAAGCAAGAGCCCCTTTGCATCTGCAGTGGTTCTTGTGAAGAAGAAGGATGGTACCATGCGCATGTGTGTGGACTATCGGGCTTTGAATCAAAGCACCATCAAAAACAGATACCCCATTCCCAGGATAGATGAGCTCATTGATGAGCTACATGGGGCCAAGTTCTTCTCGAAGATCGATTTGAGATCGGGTTACCATCAGATTCGAATGAGAGGATCTGATGTGGAGAAGACCGCTTTCAGATGTCATTATGGCCATTTCGAATTTTTAGTCATGCCATTTGGGTTGACTAACGCTCCTGCTACCTTCCAGTCTTGCATGAACAGAGTTTTCCAGAATCAGTTAAGGAGGTTCGTGTTGATATTTTTCGATGATATCTTGATTTACAGCAAGACTTGGGAAGATCATCTCAAGCACTTGGAGGAAGTGCTTAGTATCCTGGAATCTGAGAGTTTGTTCGCAAAAGCATCCAAATGTGAATTTGGAATGGAGGAGTTACTGTACCTTGGCCACATAATCAGTGCTGAGGGAGTGAAGGTGGATCCTGAAAAGATCAAAGCAGTAGTTGATTGGCCACCTCCTGAGAACTTGACTCAGTTGAAAGGTTTTCTGGGTCTTTGTGGATTTTATCGGAGATTTGTAAAGGGCTATTCACAGAATGCTGCCCCTCTTACTGATCTCACCAAAAAGGGAGCCTTTTGTTGGTCAGAAAAGGCTCAAATTGTTTTTGACAAGTTTAAGAAGATCATGAGCTCGTGTCCGGTTCTGGCTATTCCGGATTTCTCCAAGCCATTCGAGCTGCAATGTGATGCATCCGGTGAAGGAGTTGGGGCTGTCCTGATGCAAGACAAACATCCTATTGTGTTTGAAAGCAGAAAACTGAGGGGTGTTGAAAGAACATACTCAATCTATGATAAGGAAATGCTTGCCATTATGCATGCATTAGCCAAGTTCAGGCAGTACTTGGTGGGAAACAAGTTCGTGGTCAAGACTGATCACAATAGCCTCAAACATTTTATGCATCAGAAGGACCTGAACGAGAGACAACCGAAGTGGGTGAGTAAGCTTCAAGCTTACGACTTTGACATTGAATATGTCAAAGGGAAAAATAATATTGTGGCGGATGCTCTATCCAGGAGACCCCATCTTAGATCATTGTGTGAGCTTACTGCAGATTGGAGGGACATGTTGCTTGCTGATTATGCCAAAAATCAGTTTGCAACCAGCATTATTGAGGGTACTTTTCAGGATGAAAGGTACAAGGTGATTGAGGGATTGATACACTATAAGGGGAGAATCTTTCTGGTGGTTGATTCTAAGCTTAAGAAGAAGATTCTTTTGACATTTCATGATATTCCGGTTGCTGGTCACCAAGGATTTTTCAAGACATATAGGCAGATCCGAGAAAGGTTTTCTTGGAAAGGATTGAAGGGAGAAGTACAACGCTACATTCAGGAGTGTCCTGTTTGTCAAGTGAATAAGAATGAGCATACATTACCAGCCGGTTTGCTGCAACCACTTCCGATTCCCAATCAAAAATGGGAAAGCATCTCGATGGATTTCATCACAGGGTTGCCCAAGGCCCAAGGGAAGGATTGTATTTATGTGGTAGTGGATAGGCTAACCAAATTTTCTCATTTCTTCTATTAGCACTTTTTCAGCAGCCCAAGTTGCAGATCTTACCATGAGGTGTTTAGGGCCGCGGCTGCCAAAAACATTGTGAGATAGGGACAGCAAGTCTCAAGCACTTTTTGGCAAGAGGTCTTAGAATGAGTGGTAATCGTGGCTCACTCCAAGCACTAGTTACCATCCCCGGCATGAATAACAACTAACACCTCTGAGTAAGAGTTGCTACGAATTTATGTATGACTACGAATAGAGTGCTCTTCAAATTAGGAGGGAAGCTCCTCATAGAAGCTTTACAAAAAATACCAAGAAGGAAAAATAAACTAAACCGGGATTCCGCTTTTTGTTTCAGCCAGAGGTACAAGGCTTTCTTTGAAAACTAATATTGCTATAAAATGAGTTTTCTCTGGCTTTTGGTGATTCACTAATCATAACTAACTTAGCTAACTTAAATTCTATCCAAATTTCAAGAAAATGTGAGCATGAGAAAACGGAGCAAGGTTATGACTATTAGACGATAAACGTGTTTAGATTCTCTACTTGAAGGCAAGGTGGCGCAACTATCATCTCAATCTAAACAAGTTTATTGGGCACAAAACAGATTTAAGAATTTACCATGATAATTTTATGAAACCCTATGTGGCATAACACTTGATTAAAATGATTAAAGATTCACAAAACAGATTTATCTAAACTAAGGGAAGTATTTACCATGACAACCTTATGGAACCCTATGTGGCATAACACTTGATCATAACAGTAAAGACTTCTCAAAACAGATTTATCATCACAATCTCATGAAACCCTATGTGGCATAACGCTTGATCAATAATGACAAAAGATTCACAAGACAGATTTATCTAAACTATGGAAAGAATCCACTATCACAATTGCATGAAACCCTATGTGGCATAACAATTAACTGTAATAGCAAAGACGCATGAACAAATACCAAAAGAGCAATATCGAGGGCAAGGTAGGCGCAGCATATATTTCTCTCTCACGCAAAAGTTATTTACAAATGAGCAAAAGCTCTTATTTATATACATCAAGGTGTAGGGAACCCTAAAATCACCTTGAGTCATCTACAGTTCTGCAATGCATGTTATGCGCCAAACCTCTAATGTAGTTAAACTATACGCTTAACTGGAAAGCTACCATCGCTTAATCAGTAAATAACCTATAAATGGACAAATGCGCATGCACGCCCTTATTTAAAGCAAAGTTAACGACTACCACCTTCAGCTTAACCGAAACCCTAACCCTAACTCCCGTGGTTATTGATAATTCCAAGCGATGAGATAAGATGTGTTAAGTCGCCAGTAAACTCAAGACTGAAAGTCGAAGTTAATCATTGCTCGTGACTCAACCTCAAAATTAATCGCGAGGGTTCCAACCGGGCATCACTCCAGCCACCGGCTCCAACACTTCACCAAAAACTCATCGATTCTCGGCTATCCGCACTTTAACGCCGCTTTTTAAAGTAATAGTCTGCTTTTTAGTTTCCTTCGCCACTTTCAGAATTGTGCTACCTTACATTCCCTACGCTTTTCTCAAATCAAGGTACTACACATTGAAATATTCTAACCTAGGCGCCATAGGTTCACCTTCAAGGCTGTCACGAATCAGCTTCTCGAACTCTGCTTGAACTTTATCCAACTCAACATACGTGCCATCTTCCAGAAGATAATGACACGGAATCTGAACAACGAAGCCACTGACCAGTGCAAGTACTCCAACCACATCATCCTTGAGTGAAAACAATTTAGTAGAGATCTTCTCACATATTTCTGTCCTGAGAAGGTGCTGCTCTCTCCAAGTAAAAACTTTGTCTTGATCCTCATCGATCTCCAAGGCATCATATGCAACTGATAACTGAGATACCAGAACACGATCCTTTGCCAAGTTCTCTGCAACTGCAATCTCAAGCGACTGAACACCCTGACGGAGTTTATGTGCATCACCCCTCAACTGATACAAATTTGCAAGAAGAGTTTTACCAGCAGCAACTAAACTTTCAATCCAGTTGTCTAAAAGTCTGCCATGACTGACCAACTAATCCAATTTTTGTTGTTTTGCAGGTGTATATTGAGGAAGAACAGGTGTCCTACTCGAATTCCCATGAACAAGATCAGAAATGTATCGACGAAGTTGACCAATTTCAGCTTTAAGTAATGCCTTATCTTCTCCATCTTTGGTGATACGGTCTTCAAGATTATTGGTAACAATCTTAAGAAGAGATACATCTGTCTCTCGTGTAGTCCTGCCAAGATTAGCCTTAGTGAATGTAAAGTCACCAACCTCGACTTCATCTAAGCTTTTACCCTCTAGAGGAACTGCAACTTCAATAACGATTTCTGATTCTGGAGTCTTCTCAATGTGCACCTGTTTCTTGATCTTCTTGTTTGACCTTCTCTGATAAGGTTCACCGAACTCAGATAAGTCAAGGTTATATGAAGGTTCACGCCTCTGTCTCCCTAAAGACTTCTCGAGCCAACAAGACTGAACAATATTCTCAATTCGCGGAGAGACTGTCCCTGGTGTATCAACCTGTGGTGGTTCAGGTGTCTCTGATCCAGCTTGAATTGGTGTCTCAGGTTCAGAACTTATGTCAATAGGCTGTTCATGAGGTGAACTAGGAGGAGAAACATGAGGCTCGGCCTAAATAACTGTCTCTACTGGAACCTCAGGAACATTCTCAACTTGTTTCTGCTTCCTCTTACCAGTAGCTCTCTTCCCTATGTTTCCACTGAGTCTAACCCCTTCAGGAGGTATTATAATGGCCTTGACTCTGGGTCTTGCTCTAGAAGTAGAAGGCAACGAAGAGAAATCCTTTGGCGGCTCTGCTACAGGAACTGACTTCCGTGTACGTTTGCTCTCCAAGAACAACTTACTAGTCTTGATAACTGATCTGGAAACCTCTTCGATAGAAATATTCTCCTTGGCATACCAATCAGGTGAGCGAAGTGGCTGCCGAGCAACTTGATCTTTGACATATGAATTGAGTAGAACTTCTCCATCATCATCCGATAGACCATCAACATCTTCTGACAGGTAATCAGAGAGCTGACCAATAGTGAGTCTACAGTAGTGACGACGACGGACCTCGAATTCATCTTCACAATTAGCCCAGAAGTCTTCAAGTGCTGGCGCATGTGCAATCCTTCGCTCTAATCGATCTGCATAATGACCGAGAGGATCATAGGAACGCCTCTCAGTATAAGTCTTGAGTTTGAACCTTTCTATCTCAGTAGACATAAACCTGGCATCTGTCGCCGCATCACATGTGAAAATTCCCAATGTGAATGGAAAATTAGCTGCAGTCTTATGACGACTACGAAGAAAGAAATGAACGTGCTGCATCTGTCTGAGGAATTCCATAAAAATGAGCTTATCTGAAGGGTATCTCGGTAACATCAGGGGCTCTCCAACATATCCATAAACTCGGATATATGTGAAAGTAGGGAATTGGATAAACCAATCCGCCCAAGTCTCCATTGCTGATTTAGCCTCGGTGGAAATACGAATGTGCATTTCATCATCAAGATCTCTTACTCTTCTCATGGAAAAGTGATCATTTACTGCTTGGAAGTCCTGCTCGGATTGAGAAAACTCCAACTGAGGATAATACTCATGAACACGCTGAACACCGAGAGTGCCATTGGTTTTAAGAAACCTGTAGCTACCTTGAAAAGCAACCAAGTAAACCAAGTAGGATATCATATGAAACTCATGATACTTGAGAAAGATAGTAATTTGCTGATGTAAGCAATCACTAATCAGCATAGCCCAATCAAAATGCTGCGTATGTAATGTCCCCTTCGAACTGATCTTTCCGATTGTGGATTGGCCCGTTCCTTAGGAACGAGGCTAGGCCGGAAGATAAATTAGGGTTTCCTAAATTTGAGGAGGTCTTTGCTCAGAGATGATGGATTCAATGGCGGATTCTTTCTGGGTTTTCAGAGAGCTTCGCAGGGGTATGTTCATCTCGGCATTCAAAGTACTTTTTGGAATTTACTATTTTTAGTAAATTCTATTTTTGGCAGCTTTCCAAATGAGTTCAGCTCGGTTGACTTCCTGCTTCAGTTTGGTCAGATGTTTGGCGCAGTATTGGCTTCAGGGCACATCCGGAGGGATAAGTTAAGTCATTTAATTAAAAAGTCACGTTTTAAATATTATATTTTAACGTTGACCATGGGCCTAGATTAATGACTTAATGTTGTTTTAAAAAAGGGGGTCTTTGAGGGTGGCGCCCTCATTAAAAGATTATTTTAATATTTCCCAAAGTCAAAGCAATGTTATGAGGGGCGTAATTATCAAAGTTGTTATTCATTTAAAATATCATTTCTTAAGACTTGAAGAGAAAGTGCGCCCATCCTTGAGGAGAGTGGATTTTGACCTAAAAGCGGATTTTAGGGTTTGAGAGGTCAACTGGAAAATTATAAAAGGAAGGAGTTGAGCATCATTTCATCATCTTTGGTCTATGCTAATGTTATGCTGCCGAAACGGTTGCGGAATTGCTTCGAGGAATGAATGCCTCCTAGTCTGGGCTCGACTTCGTGCTTGAGAGATAGCATCTAGTGGTGAGGTTCGATTATTTAAGGTAGATTTGTGAGTTCATTTGTATTTGTGCTTTGTATTCAGTTTGGTCTTGTTAAGTAAGTCTGCATTTTTAGAGAGTTTTCTGTATTTGCTGATTTAACACAGCAGATCCATGTTTTTCATTGTAAGTCAAAAAATACAAAAAACAGAGTTCTGGGTATTGCATTTATCTCATGGTTTAGGGTAGGCGATTCTTTGTCTCAAATCTCAGATTTTAGTTTGGTGTATTTATTTTTTAAAGTCAAATCGAACTACTCAGCTGGGCCGTACCATTTGGTGCTGTCTTGGAATTCGTGCAAATTGAAATAGCTGCATTTGGTTCAGTTTAGGGGTTCCATATTGGTCGCCTAGGTTCTCAAGGTGCATTGCATTTTATGACATATAAATCGGATGTGTATTGAAGGAGTTATGAGCAATTCTTCTTGTTTGTAAGCTGCTGATCATATGTTTAAAGTGCAGATCTGTTTGTGACAGTCCTAGCAATCTGCATTATTCTGATTTGTAATTGGTAGTGTGATTTCCTTTGAGATTGTAACAGAAATAACGATGAGTACTCTATCTGGAAAGAGTCTAATATATTGACATTGCAGGCAATAGTTATTTATTGTAATCTGGCAGTAGTACTGACCAGCATCCTTTAATATTGCTTTGTCATTAATTGTAATTCACGTTCTTGCTTTCTATACTAGTGAATTAGTTGTAACTCCGCCCTATGGTAGCTACTCCCCCTTCTGGGTGAGCAAGCACATTCTGGGTGTTGAGTAGTTTCAGCTTTCAGCACTTTCTTTTCAAGCATTGTTTTGTATTCACTCCGCCATATGGTCGCCCCTCACTCCGCATTGGATTGGGTAGCACATGCTTGGCGTCGAGTTCCTTTTTCGGCCTCGCTGATTTGTTTTAGATCCTCAGGCTAATGCTGTATCGCCAGTAGCCATTAAGTTAAAGGTTGTTTTCTTACTGCGTTTGGTTTCTTTCTAACATACTTGAGGGTGCACTTTGCTTTATGTCATTGTTTGAAAAAACAAAAATTAACCGGAATATTTGCAACATCAAAGAACTTCATTGTCGGTGGAACATCCATGAACGAAAAGTGCTAGCATCTGATTGACCAGTAACTCGGTTAAGTCAAGTTATCAAAACAACAACTTCCTCTTTGAATTCTCCACGACCAACCTTCTTAGGCAAATTAGTCTTGGTAACCATTTAAAGGCACTTTCCTCTGCGAGCGTTGCTAATCGGCATTCCGCCTCCTTCTCACAAGCCTCAGAACCACGGTGAAGTTATCACGAGCGGGGAGAATATGGCAAACATTTTTTCTGTGTCGGCCGGATTAGGCGCAAATGCTTCCTCCATACGCTTTGGTCGGTTGTCATGAAAGGCGGAGGTCGCAATGTGGCCAGCAAGTCAGACTCAGGTGAAAATAATGCCGAGGAATGGATGCGCTGCGGCAACCCGGAAGCAATGAAGATTCCTCAGCGTTGCTGCTAACACGCTGGCCCTTTCCGGATTTGACCATTGGACGCTATATTAAATATCGGCGTTTGATGAAATTAATGTAAGAGCGATTTGACCTTGTAATCAATGAGATTGAACTGCATTTTGAAATGCGACTTTTGAGCGTAAGAGTGAATATACTTGGAGAACTTTAAGAAACCCTCTGGACCAAAGCTAAAATAGCCTCATTGGAAGAAATTTTTGAAGTTTTAAGAACTATGGGTTTATTACTGGCCCGAATTGAACGACTGAGGATAAGCTTCGTTTTTTGAAAAAAGTATTGTTTTAAGCCTACATGCAAAGAGATTCTCGAGCCTGTGAGCTTCGAGCGAGGCAAAGGCGATTTTCTCGAAAAAATCTAAGGCGGTAAGGTCTTCAAGCATAGCGGCTGAAATATGAGAACCCGGATGATCAAATTAGAGATATGTGTTGAATTTCTTTGGCATGCGAGAAAAATACAAATTGAAATAAGAAAGTAAGGCGGAAGATAGAAAGTTTTGCTTGTCTGCTTCTGAAAAATCTGCCAACCTCTTCTCTGGAATTTGATAAAACCTGCATGCAAAGTGAAAATAAAGTCTAGAATCTTCTTCCTCTGAACAATCTGAACTCGTTGCTTCGAAGAGCACTGAATTCGGACACCTGAATCACCTTTAGCTTGCTGGTCGCTCAAGAAGAATATGAGCTTCAGAGCAAAAGATGATGAAATAATGGACGCCATGGCTGAAATATATAGAATTTCATCATTGAAAATTCGCACAAAGCACTAAAGTTTGAAAAATGGCGCTTGGCTTCTAATTGGACCTCATTCCAGTTAACTGAAACTCAGATATGCTAAATAAATCATCATGCTTTAGGGTTCGCCCTTCAACACTTCAGTTAACCACTCTATACGAGTTTGACTTCAGTTAGCAATCTTATCAAATTCGCCATCCTTCACATTTGCTTTGGATTCACAAATTTAACCTAAGGCGACCCTTTAGATAACTTCAGTTAGCAATCTTGATTGAGATGAGGAATTCGCCATCTTCATGTAATAAATAATCTAAAAATAGCGACCCTTTTGGAACTTCAGTTGGCCTTCAAGAATGCGCCAACTTCACATGCTTTAATATAAAATCTAAATATAGCAACCCTTTTGGAACTAAAGTTGCCATTCCTTGAAAAGTGCGTATCTTCACCAATTCATGCTTCACTATTCAAACCTAAATATGGCGACCCTTTTGGAACTAAAGTTAACAACTTCATGCGCCATACTTCACTAAAATATGCTTCATCATTCAATTCGTCCCACTTGAACTCCAGTTGACATTTAATGAAGCGCCATCTTCACTAAAATCTTCACAACTGCAACCAAATTCGCCATGCATGTGGACTTTAGTTGACATTCAGTGATAATCTTCAGTTAAGTGGACATGCAATCAAGTTAACTCGACATGCAAGATAGTTAACTGAACATGCAAACTAGTTAACTCGACATGCAAACTGAAAGATCACTCCACATGCCAACATATGAATTGAAGATGACAACCCAGAAATCGTTTAGTCTAACTGCAGTCAGAACTCCAGTTAAGGTGTCCATTCAACTCACTTTCGAAAATTCAACTTTGAACTCTTAAGTGAATTCCAGACTTAGCCAAATTTCATGAAAATTTAAGCTAAAACCTCTGTCGGGACCTCTGTTCATCCTCTGACACTGGTTGACTGACTTCTCTGATTGACTGGCTGACAGGTGCATCGCGAAGCTAAGCAAAAATTGATCAAAAGATATCTTGAGAGTGTACGTCATAATACTGACATCTGAAGACTCAAAAATCCAAGCGCCTTTTGCAAAAGCTGCGCTTTTTCTCAGACTTATTCAAATTTTGACTTCTGCATTTCGTACGAAGGGAAAAATAAATCCTTCATAACTTTCATTTTCTTAACTTTCAGGACTGGAACTCAGGTTCACTGCGTAGCTGACATCATTCTGCATAACAACTGCAAAGGTACATTTCCCAAGAAAACGTCTGAGGGGTGAAAAACAAGGGCGCCTTTTTGAAAAGCTGCTCTTTTCACTCCAGACTTAGCCATTTCTGGAAACGACAAAAATAATATAAAAACCCCGACTGCAAGCTGCCAAGACATCTTCCGAACTGACGGAAACAAGCAACGGAAAGCTGAAAGTAACACGGACGCATTGAATATCTAAAATCATCAGAAAGAAAGCATTAAAGGCCTGAAAAGCTTAGGCGCCTTTTCCAAAATGTGCTCTTTTGCTTTTTCCTCTAATATTTTGACTAAGATTTGACCCTACGTTTGACCTCAAGTTCAGGCACTTCAGCAACTCAGATCCACCCGCTAACGGATGCGTCGCGCAGCTCGAACAAAAGTGAGACAAACATCTTGGGTGGCATTTAGCCAAAAACCTTCATTTGGCACCTCAAAAAGATGGGCGCCATTTCCAAAAGCTGCGCTTTTTACCAGTGTTAGTCAATTTTCACTTTCGACTCGTTTTGCGCTATAACTTCCGTAACTTGCTCAAAACAGGTCCGTTTGACAGGTTTAATAGCTCACTGCGAAGCTGACGTGATGCCGAATGAATGTCTGCTGGAGGTGACAAACCCTAAAACAAGATCTGGGCCCCTAAAAGATAGGGCGCCCATTTGAGAAAGTGCTCCCCTCTCCAGAGATAGAAAATTTTGATGTTTTTCCGTCAAATTTTCACTTTTCTTAAATCTTTTCAGTGACAGACTGACATGATACTGACACCAACTCCATATTTAAAAACCCCAAAAACGACCATTTGACAACACTTTAACAAGATTAAGACTCAATTAAGCAAAATGCCTTAGTGAAGCAAAAATTTTGGTTTTGGGTACAACACACTGGAGGAAGTTACTCTTCGTCTCAAGGACATGGAGATTCGTTTTGATGTGGATGGGAAGACACATATTCTCAAGGCAATTCGGGACAGCAACATCAAAACTATTTCCTTTCGTCGGATGGAGAGACTCATGCGACATGACACGGTAGAGTGGGCTGCCGAGTGCACATTGGCACCTATACAGGAGGGACAGCAGAAGACTGAGTATCATCCTAACATACAGCAGTTGAGAGTCAAGCATGAGAAGGTATTCAGTGATATTCCATCAGGGAGACCTCCAGACAGGGGCATTGAGCACATTATAGAGCTCGAGGAGGGCGCTAAGCCCGTTATGATTACTCCGTACAGGCATCCTAAGAGGTTGAAAGATGAGATAGAAAAGACGATAAAGGAGTTGCTTGCTATGGGTCACATTCGACCTAGCAAATCACCATTCGCTTCTTCAATTGTTCTGGTGAAGAAGAAGGATGGCACCCTTCGCATGTGCATCGATTAGAGAGTCCTGAATAAGAGGACTATCAAAAACAGGTACCCCATACCTCGCATAGATGAGCTTATTGATGAGCTCCATGGTGCATGCTACTTCACGAAGATAGACTTAAGGTCAGGATATCACCAGATCAGGGTTCGTGAACAGGACATTGAGAAGACTGCATTCCGTTGTCATTGTGGACATTTCGAGTTTGTGGTGATGCCATTTGGGCTCACCAACACGCCAGCAACATTTCAGTCCACCATGAACAGGGTCTTCCATTCACTGCTGAGGAGATTTGTACTTGTCTTCTTCGACGACATCCTTATTTACAGCAGGACTTGGCAGGAGCATTTGGCTCATATGGAGACCATGCTCAGTATCTTGGAGAGGGAGTCCTTGTATGCCAAGGAATCCAAATGTGATTTGGGGATGACCGAGTTGCTCTACTTAGGTCATATCATCAGTGCAAAGGGAGTGCGGATGGATCCTGAGAAGATCCACGCTATTATAGACTGGCCTACTCCGGCGAACCTTACACAGCTGCGAGGATTTCTTGGTTTGTGTGGGTTTTATCGCAGATTCGTGAATGGTTATTCACGTCATGCAGCACCTATGACGGATTTGTTGAAAAAAGGTGCATTCTGTTGGACTCCTGAGGCACAGGAGTGTTTTATGAGGTTCAAGGAGTTGATGACCACGTGTCCAGTGTTGGCACTACCAGATTTTTCGAAGCCTTTTGAGCTTCAGTGCGATGCTTCTGGCGAGGGCATTGGTGCGGTGCTTATGCAGGACAAGCACCCTATTGTGTATGAGAGCCGTAAACTCAAAGGGCCAGAGAGGCTCTACAGTATTTATGATAAGGAGATGCTCGCTATAATGCATGCCATGGAAAAATTTAGGCAATATCTTGTGGGCAGCAAATTCTGCATTAAAACTGACCACAACAGTTTGAGACACTTTCTAGGGCAGCGAGATCTCAATGATCGTCAGCAGAAGTGGGTAAGTAAATTGCAGGCATATGACTTTGATATCTCTTATATCAAAGGCACCCAGAATGTAGTAGCTGATGCTCTTTCACGCAGACCTTATCTGAGCTCTATGGTTCACATTTCAGAGGATTGGGGGCATTTGATTGTGGCAGAGTATGCCAAGGATACTTGGGCTTCCAGCATTGTTGAGGGATCGACGATTGACACCAAGTACACACTTGTGAATGACTTGATCATTTACAAAAACAGGATTTATTTGATCCCAGGTTCAGAGGTGAAGAACATTATCATGTGAGCCTTTCATGATGTACCTACAGCAGGACATCCCGGGTACTTCAAGACGTATAGACAGATTCGGGAGAGATTCACATGGAAAGGACTTAAGGCAGTTGTTCTTCAGTATGTGCATGAGTGCCCTGTTTGTCAGCAGAACAAGCAGGAGAACACGTACCCAGCAGGATTATTGCAGCCACTTCCGATTCCTGACAGGAAGTGGGAATGCCTGTCGATGGACTTCATTACGGGCTTGCCTAAAGCCCAAGGACGAGATTGCATATATGTAGTTGTGGATCGGCTAACGAAGTATGCCCACTTTACCACCACTTACACAGCTACACAGGTAGCAGAGGTCTTCTTCTGTGAGGTATTTGGACTACATGGGTTGCGTCGGAGCATAGTGAGCGATAGGGATAGTCGGTTCTTGAGTCACTTCTGGCAGGAGGTGTTCAGACTTGTGGGACCGAGCTTACACAGAGCACCAGTTACCACCCGCAGACCGATGGGCAGACGGAGATAGTGAATAAATGGGTGGAAGGTTACCTCAGGAACTATATTGCAGGGCAGCAAAAGGCATGGGTCAAGTGGATTCATTTGTGCGAGTATTGCTACAACACGACATTCCATATGACCATTCAGATGTCCCCTTTCATGGCGTTGTTCGGTTATGAGGCGCCGAGTTTTCTGGATTTGCTACTGAGTGACAGTAGAGTGCCGAGTGTTGGAGACTTGTTGCAAGAGAGTCAGGACACTATGAGGGCTCTCAAGGAAAATATTGCTAAGGCACAGAATCAGCAGAAGCAGTACGCAGATCAGAAGAGGACAGAGAGGTCTTTCGAGGTGGGCAACATGGTTTATCTTATGCTGCAGCCCTACAGTCAGTCTACTCTTAGGAAGAGTGGTTCAGAGAAGCTTAAGCCACGATATTATGGTCCTTTCAGGATTCTGAGGCGTGTTGGAGAGGTGGCTTACGAGCTAGAGCTTCCTGCGGAGAGCAAGGTCCACAATGTTTTTCACGTGTCACGTCTCAAGAAGGGGTTGGGACACCGTGTGGTACCTTCTGCAGTTCTACCTCCCTTAGATGATGAGGGAAAGTTGATTTTAGTACCTGAGTCTATCCTGGAGTACAGAGAGAGACAGTTGCGTAGGAGGACTATCAGGGAATATTTAGTGAAATGGAGAGATTTGCCAGTGGAGGATGCTACATGGGAGAGCGAGGATATTCTGCAGCATCCGGAGTTGAGATTGCTTGAGGACAAGCAATTTCAGGAGGGGCGGACTGTCATGTCCCCTTCCAGTTGACATCTCTCAGAGCTCACGATTAGCCTATTATGCGACCCTCGTAGGCTGATGGGATGGATAGAGGGTCTTGATGGAGCTTGGCTTGGCTTCAGTTGTCAGATTTTTACCAGTTGGCTTTCGTTCGGGCTCATTCGGACACCATTTGCTTGAGTTGCTATTTTTAGCAGTATTTGGCACTCAGCGAGGCACCCCTGCTATTTTTAGCAGTATGGTTTGATCATCTGCAGAATCATTCACTCTTTCGCAGCTTCAGACGGTTCGTGAATCGGACGCTTCTTGAGGGAGATATTAATATTTAATTGATTAATTAAATATTAATTAATTGGAGCATATATTATAAAGTTATAATATTTTAATATTATAACTTAAGTGAATATCAATGGGTCGACCATCATTGTAAAGGGGACAATTTTCAATTAATCTTTTAATTAAAAGGTGGCGTCCAACTTAGGAAGAATTAAAAGGTGAAATATAATTTTATTTTTAATGATTTGCCTTTTTGGGGAAAATCGCACTTCTCAAAGAATATAAGGTTTTGCCTTGGGATTCGAGCCAATTATGATGTTGATTATTGAATTTTTTGAGCAAGAATTCTTCCAGAGAACAAAGCCTAGGGTTTCTGTTGTCTACAGACATTGGAGAACGAGCCATCTTCAGTGTTGCGATTCAGAGGCTGTGAGATACCAGCTGATCTATTGCATTTCAGAGAGATTTCTTCATTCAGGAGAGATCACAGAACATTCACCGAGTATTGATTATCAGAGTTTACAGCACGAGATTCATTCAGTAGGGTTTCATCCTGTTGAGGCGCATATTTCATTGAGATCCATAGACACCATTGAAGGGCCATACATTTTATTTGTTTGTTGGCTGCTGTTTCAAGGCCGTACTATTTCTGTACCAGGCCGTACCATCTCAAAGGGCCATACTTTTTTGTTCAAGACAAATCGCCTTCCATTTTGATCTTCTGGCTTCTACCCAGTTGGCGCATTTACCTCTGGATCAATCTTCTGGCATTTGACGGAGGGACAAGTGGATATTTATTGCAGCCATACCAGTTCTCAATCATTCTCAGCTTGCTGCAAATCAGGTTCTTTTGAATAATATTTGTCTAATCTTGCCTGTATTTCAGAGATTCTTATTGTAATTGCTATGGCAAAAATAATGAAATCAATAGTTATCGATTCCTGAGCCTATTTGTATTAGATCTAAGTTTATTGTATTTATCTGCAATTTTATATCAAATTCTTTCCAAGATCGCATTCTTTCTTATTCATGCAAAAACATCAAAAAAAATCAAAATACACCAAAACAGTCAAAAAACACAGTTTCGGAAAACAGGGGAAACAGGGGTTTCTACATGCCAGGTGACTAAACCAGTTGGCAGCATTTCCTACAAGAGTCTTGACAAAGAGACGCATCGCAATGTCTTCATGTGCCACGTGCAAGAAGGCACAAGCCGTTGTGAATGCAGAAAAATGTTCCTCCAGGTGTTGAGTTCCATCGCCGTGAAACCAAGGAAAGCTTCCTTGACCATTTAGGTAACTCATGATTTACCTAAAAAGCCAAAGGTCCAATGTTATTACCCTAAGGTAATGGGAGTGGACGTCGTTGATTTCTATTAGCATTGCCAGCATTATCGTTGTTATCATCCATTGCTTCTGTGTGGATCATGCAATAGGATGCTAGAGTGTCATTCCCGTGAAATAAAAGCGTTTAGCTTTTTTTGAAGTTTTTTTGCCTCATGCCCCATAGTGAGCGCCAGAAAACTATTGGCGTTACAATTCGCACCTCTGAAGTGCATATTGGCAATGGATAGCTATGCACAGTTGAACTATCCTTCAAATTAGGAGGGGAAGCTCCCTCTTTTGCTGATATACTTAAAAAGTAAAATAATCTAATTCCTATCTTTTTGACGCAGCTGGAAGAGGCACAAGTTTAAGAAAACCAATACATTGCAACTAAGGATTTTCTCTAGTTTCCACAGATTTTCTCTATTTATCTCCTCTAGATAAACAGAGCAAGAGGAATTAGGAGTAGGGAATTGATATACAATAATCTTTAAGTCAGGATTTCCAAGGAGGCAGGACACCTATCTGAGGCGTTGTTGAGACAATGACTTATGGTTTCAAATGAAGGGGTTGTTGAGATTGAGCAATCAGGATCAGTGTGAGAGAAGTGTACAAGAACTAATCAACTATTTCTCTAATCCATTCACTTGTACTTATGATTGGGGCAGCGGATTAATTTTCAGTTATGTCTTTGATGATGAAGTGCAAGAAGTTGAGCATGAGGAAGTTAGCATTAACTTTCTCAACTTTACCTGTAGGATGCCGCAAGGTGTTGATTGTGGGGAGCAATTCTCCAAGGAGTTGACTGAGATCTTGTTGAGATTGATTGCTCTTCTTACAAGGGAACTTCAGGTGATTACATTTACAAGCACCCAGCAGAACAGTGTTCCCAGTTGGGGGAGCTACAAATTCCTTAGATTTTATTTGGGATCCTGGAGTCAAGTTGAGTTTAATTCAAAATCAATCAATCCATGGCTTGTGATTGCTTGAGGACAAGCAATCTCGGGGAGGGAGGACTATAATGTCCCCTTTTTAGTCCTATGTTTTTCAGTGGCCATTAGCCTATTTCCGAAGTTCCGTAGGCTATTCGGAGACGTTTTTAGGGTTTCCAAGATTCTTGGGGGTTTCTCATCAGTTTTTCAAGAGATCGTTGCAGGAGTTTTCCAGAAGAGTTTTTGGGTATTTCTGGGTTTTCTGAGATCCTTGGTGGGCAGTCACTACTATTTTTAGCAGTGCCTATTTTTAGGACTTACTATTTTTAGTAAGTCATAGCTACATCTTAGAATGTGCTTATTTGAGATTGGAGTCACTATTTTTAGCAGTATTCTATTTTTATTTTTTTAGTAAGTGCTATTTTTGGCAGTGGTCTTGGCAACAGTTCAATACAGAGTTTCTAGTTTTAGCAGTGGTGGCAGTTTCAGTTGCTGAGTCCTGATATTTTTGGCAGTATTTGCATCCATCGTCATTGGAGTTTAAAAAAGGCAAAATATAACTTAAGTGATAAAGTCACTTTTTGACCCCCACGCCTAGGATGATCAACTTAATTTGTTTTAAAAGGTGGAATATGAGTTTCGACGCCAAGTTTGAAGACTTAAGCATTTTAAAAGTTAATTTTATGCATAATCAAAAGTGGATGCCAAAAGTGAAGGTCTCAAGTGTTTTTAATAAAATATCATATTCTCCAAATGTGGCGTCCCTTTTTGAGAGGAAAAAGCAATTCAAGTTCCAAGATCTCAAGGCTATATAATGCCCTCACTTGCTCTCATTTGGATATGTTAATTTGATGTAACGAAGTGTTGCAAAAATGCAAAGTGATCTCCTTGGGCTTTGAGGACGAAATCCCTCTAAGTTGACTTAAGTTTTGAGATTGAAAGATATCTCCTAGTTGAACAGTGTTGTAGCTCCATCTCAGGGGTTGCAGTTGAGCTTACTATGGCGATGGCTATCTTATCCCATTTAGTACATGCTAGTTTTGATGTCTTCTAGATATATGTTGATGTGTGTGTGATGATTTTGCAGCTTTGGAGGCAATTTTGATGTGTTAAATCAGACCTGGGTGTTGCTGGTTTGTACTTAGCTGACCCACCTTTTTGCTCACGCTGAACGGAGAAGTGGATATCATTTTGTAGGTATCGGCTCATGTCCTTTCTCATGCTTGGGCGCCCCTTTTCGAAAGTTTTGGTGAGTT
The DNA here is from genome assembly GCA_007258455.2 of Sequoia sempervirens. Lineage (NCBI taxonomy): Eukaryota > Viridiplantae > Streptophyta > Pinopsida > Cupressales > Cupressaceae > Sequoia > Sequoia sempervirens. The sequence continues at coordinate 27,452 of VDFB02361495.1, forward strand.
TTAGTGGAGATTTGGATTTTTGAGAGAGGTTTGACCTTCCTAGGGAGGCCGCACATTACTGTTGGGTGGTGTTTTGGAGTTTCTTACTGCTGTGCAGTTTGGTTTGGGGTTGCTTGATAACTCACCTTGGTCACCTAGGCTTGCTTCACCATTTGCAAGTGGTTTGATGAGGTTCCATTGAGTATTGGAGGAGTTATGCTCGTTTGAAGGTTGTTGATTAGGGTTCCAGACCTACTGTTCATGCATATCAGATTGTTGTCCAAGTGTATCAGACCTGTTGCAGTAGCTTACATGACCTTCTATTGACCTTTGGTGGCTATGTCTTGAGGTATACTTGTTCTAGTTTGAAGGGGGTGTTATCATTCTTCATTGTAACGTCTTGGGAGGGTGTTTACTTCATATTTTTGTCATTAACCTCTCATAACAGTAGTATCTAATGGTCTGATATGATTATGTTGAGCTCATTGTAACACCATCGGCAGTACCATTGATGAATGCTCTTGTATTTGCATTTGATACTTACCCCACTGAACAAGTGGTTGCTCCCACTGAATGAGTGGTCGAGCTTTACTTTATGCTACTTGTTACTCCTGCTGAATAAGTAGTTGAGTTCTTATTTACTTTCTTGTTATGCTTGCTAAATAAGCGGAGGTTGGTCGGCTTGCCACCAAGTGCATTTTTCTTTCTTGTATTTCCCATTGAACAAGCAGATGTTTACTTTCACGCACATAGTTATATTTACTCACCCCACTGAAGAAGTGGTAGCATAGAGGATTTCAATATTGTAAGCCAACCACCATATGCTCTCACCTTGCCCACATCGGGATCTAGGTGATCAGAAAGTGTGAGGTGTTCATTTCCAATTAGCTTGTCTTTCCAGTAATTGCAAGATCCCCTTCACCGTATGCTCTCACCTTGCCCACTCTGGGATCTGGGTGATCAGAAAGTGGAGGGTTGCTTATCTTTGCATTTTAGCTATAGCTAATGCTAATAGGTGAAATTTGTGGAAAAATTAAGGGTGTGTAATTACATGTCCAAGATTTGATCTCCAAGCGAAGCAAGGTGTTTGGCGGCATTCCTCTTGGGAGACCTCCCAAGGTGTTTGGCCACATTCCTCTTGGGAGACCTCCTAAAAGGGGGGCTGAGCATATGATTGAACTTGAGGAAGGAGCAAAACCCGTCATCACAAATCCATATCGGCATCCGGAAAGGCACAAAGATGAGATAGAGAAGGCCATCAAAGAGCTCTTGGAGATGGGTCACATTCGCCCAAGCAAGATTCCTTTTGCTTCTTCAATGGTTTTGGTGAAGAAGAAGGATGGCACTATGTGCATGTGCATAGACTACCAAGCTCTCAACAAGAAAACAATCAAGAACCGGTATCCTATTCTGAGGATTGATGAGCTACATGGAGTTGTTTACTTCTCTAAGATAGATCTCAGATTAGGCTACCATCGAATCAAAATGAGGGAAGAAGACATTGAGAAGACTGCTTTCAGATGCCACTTTGGGCATTATGAGTTCCTAGTCATGCCTTTTGGGTTGACTAATGCACCCACGACCTTTCAGTCTTGCATGAACAGGGTGTTTAACAAGCAGTTGAAGAAGTTTGTGTTAATCTTCTTCAATGAAATTCTAATCTATAGTAAAACGTGGGAAGAGCATCTGAAGCACTTGGAGGAGGTGCTTAGCATTTTGGAGTCTAAATCCTTGTTTGCCAAAGAATCCAAATGTGAGTTTGGAATGACCAAGCTTCTCTATCTTGGTCATGTGATCAACTCTAAGGGGGTTAGCATGGACTAGGAGAAGATTAAGGCTATTTTGGATTGGCCACCACCAGAAAACCTCACTCAATTGAAGGGGTTTTTGGGTCTTTGTGGATTCTACAAAAGATTTGTGAAGGGTTATTCTCAAATGGATGCTTCTCTCACAGATCTTAACAAAAAAGGGGTTATTTACTTGGTCAGAAAAAGAACAGAAGGCCTTTGATCAGTTCAAGTACCTTATGAGTTCATGTCCTATTTTGGATATACCAGACTTCTCCAAGCCTTTCGAGTTGTAGTGTGATACTTCAAGAGAAGGTATTGGTGTTTTCCTAATGCAAGACAAGCATCCTATTGTCTTTGAGAGTAGAAAACTGAGGGGTGAAAAGAGGACATATTCCATTTACAACAAGGAGATGCTTGCTATCATGCACGCCTTAGCCAAATTTTGGCAGTATTTGGTTGGAGACAAGTTCATTGTGAAGATTGATTAAGCACTTCTTGCATGAGAAGGATCTCAATGAGAGGTGGCAGAAGTGGGTGAGTAAGCTTCAAGCTTACGATTTTGACATAGAGTATGTCAAATGGAAGAATAACATAGTGGTCAATGCTTTGTCAAGAAGGCCACATTTGAGCTCATTGGTAGAGATTACAGCTGATTGGAAGGAGTAGGTTATTGCAGAGTATGCTAAGAATTCCTTTGCTTCCAACATAGTTGATGGTACCTTGCATGATGAAAGGTACAAGTTGGTGAATGATTTGATATTATAAAAGGATAGAATCTTCTTGGTGTCAGAATCAAAGCTCAAAATGAACGTGCTCAAATCATTTTACGACATTCCCTTGGCTGGTCACCAAGGTTATTTCAAAGCATACAGGAAGATTCAAGAAAGATTTTCATGGAAGGGGCTCAAGGATGAGGTCCTTCGCTATGTTAAGAAGTGTCAAATCTTCCAACAAAACAAAAATGAGCACACATTTCTTGCTAGTTTGTTGCAGCCCTTGCCCATTCCCAATCAAAAAGGGGAAAGTATCTCTATAGACTTCATCACAGGCTTGCCTAAGGTGCAAGGTGGAGATTGCATATTTGTCATTGTTGATAGATTGAATAAAGTTTGCTCACTTTTTTTCCATTACCAACACATTTACAGTAGCTCAAGTTGTTGATTTGTTCTTCAGAGAGGTGTTCAGGCTACATGGGCTGCCCAAGAACAATGTTAATGATAGGGACAGCAAGTTCCTAAGCACATTTTGGTACGAGATTTTCAGATTGAGTGATACAATTCTCACCCCAAGCACTAGTTATCACCTACAGACGGATGGGAAAATAGAGATTGCGAACAAGTGGCTTGAAGGTGTTATCTCAAAAATTATGTTTCAAGACAACAAAAGGCTTGGGTGAGATGGCTTCATTTGGGAGAGTATTGCTATAACTCCTCATACCACATGTCTATAAAAATGTCTCCATTTATGGCTTTGTATGGGTACAAAGCTCCTAGCTTCATTGATTTAATATTTGGTGATAGAAGAGCCCCTCAAGCAAGGGATATGTTGCAATAGAGTCAAGACATTTTGAAATCCTTGAAGGACGATCTTCATCATGCCCAAAATCAATAGAATAAGTATGTTGATCAGTAGCGTATTGAGCGTGCATTTGAGGTTGGTGATATTGTCTATCTGAGGCTCCAGCCATACAAACGGTCCACTTTCAAGAAGAGTGGAGTGGAGAAGCTTAATCCACATTTCTATGGGCCTTTCAGGATCACTAGGAGAGTTGGGGAGGTGGCTTATGAGTTGGAGCTACCAAAGAATAGTAGGGTTCACAATGTCTTTCATGTGTCACACCTTTAGAAGGCGCTTGGATACAATGTGGCTGCTTCTACTGAATTACCTCCGTTGGACGAGGAAGGGCAATTGGTTTTCGTGCTAGAGGCAGTTATTGATTTCAGAGAGCATTCTTTGAGGAGGACTATCAAAGAGTATCTAGTGAAGTGGAAGAATCTACCAATTGAGGATGCTACTTGGAAGGATGAGCAAATTTTGTAGCATTCAGACTTGTGATTGCTTGTGGACGAGCAATCTTGGGAGGGAAGACTGTAATGTCCCCTTCTCAGTCCTCAGCACTACTGTGACCATTAGCCTATTTCCAGAGACTCGTAGGCTACTCAAAGACGATTTTAGGGTTTCTAAGATTCTTGGAGGTTTCTCATCAAATTTTTGTAATGTCCCCATTTTCGTGAGCATCAGACTTCGAAGGATTAGCCTACCATTTGACCCTTGTAGGCTGATGGTTTTGGATAGAGGGTCCTGTGAGGCAGATACCTAGTCCTTTGGTGGCGTTATTCTTCTTCGGAGCAAGGTATTGTTCAGGTTTGGCCTTTGTAGAGGATTTGGGACTCAGATATGCACACTTACTATTTATAGTAAGTCACCTAATCAATGGAGTCCAATATTACTATTTTTAGCAGGGCACCTGGATGCGCAGTTGACTCAGTGGTTGACCTCCTAGTTCAGACGGAATGGAAAAATAATGTTTAATGAGCAACTTATGTTATTTTAATTATTATTAAAGTTAATCTTTAATAATAATTAATTATTTATTCGAAAAGTGCATTATAATGTTATATTATAACTTTATGTCAATAGGGCCATTAAATGACTTTAAAGACATTAATTAACTGCATTGAAAGGGGCACCCATCTCATGAAACATTATAAAGTGCAAATATTAAAATATATTTAAATGATGAGAAGCTTCTAGAGGTCGACCTAAGTCATGAAAAAGTATATAAGCTATCAAAGCAAATGAAAATGGATTAATTCAAGATTTTGTCATTGAGCTTTTGAAAAGTTTCGCTGTGGAGGAGAAGAAACCTAGGGTTTCTGCAATTTCTGCACTTCGGGTCATTGAGAATGTAGTCTCTCTTTGATTTTGCATACCTAAGGTTGTGAAAGATCTTCCAAAGGATTGTCTTTCAGATTGGCTTCATCTAGGAGTCAACATTGTGCTTCATTGAAGGAATTAATCAAGGATTTCAAAGGATAAACATTTGCAGATCTAAAGTTCATATTTGGGTATGATCAATCTTATTGTAATTTTGTAATGTCCCCTTCTTGCTTCTGAGTAGTGCAGTGTTTCAATTAGCCTATTCCAGAGTTCCCATAGGCTAGTTGATATGGTTAGGGGACTCAGTTGCCAGCATTAGTGTTCAGTGTTGGGTATTTCTTAGGGGTTTCTATTTATAGAAGTGGCTAGTATTGATGTTGCCATCTTCAGTTGGTCACAGTTTCTCATTGGTCTTCAATTTCATTCAACTCGGAGTGTTTGGAAATACACTTACTATTTATAGCAGTGCTATTTTTAGTAAGTCACCTTTGGGGGAGTTGGTTCTAGGCCAGTGTACTTGCAGCAGCATTATTATCCAGTTTTCAGTTGGAGAACCTAAGGTTGTAGTTTAATATTTGTTTTATTTGACCACTTAAGTATTTCATAAAGTTAAGTTATAAAGTTAAATTATAAACTTTATTTAAGGGGGAAGAGTGGTCATGGAAATGTACCTTGCGCCTAGTGAGACAACTTCAGGTTGTTTTAAAAGTTTATTTAATGTTTTATTTCCTCCTTATGTTGGAACGCCTAAAGGAGGGGTGACATGACTTTTTAAATATTAAATATTTCAAATGGAGGATAGGTGTGGGTTTTCTAGAATGGAATTATAAAGAGTTTGCAGTCCATTCGCCCTAATGCCGTATATTATGAAGTTGGCTCTCATTTTCATATTCATGCTCGAACGACTTAGTGAGATGCTGCCGGATTTTATTCTGGTTGCCTGGGTTGCGTTGTGAGGATGAAATCCCTCCATCATATTGGCTGGTTTCGGTGGTGAAATATCCACCCTAATCAGATATTGGACAGGAGCTTCATGTGTTCAATTTTTGGTGAAGAATAATGAAAATTTTCCAATATTTTTAGGTGTTTTGGTGTGCTTTCAATTGCTCTCAGTTTTAGTGTGTTATTTTGAAGGTTTGGAGTGTTTTCATTCAGTTTCTGGGTGTTTGGAAAATGGGCCTGAACCTGGTTTTTCATTCATAGCTCTCTGATAGATTGACAAACTAAAATGGGTATTGAATCATTTGAAGGGGATTTTCCAGCCGATTCCAAAGAGTATAAGAGCATATTTTTTGGTTGAGTTTTTTATTTTATAGGCCAAATCGACCTACCTAGGAGAGTTGCCCTCTTCCTTCAAGAAATACTTATTTTGGGCCTGCAACAAGTGAAGTTTGGACTTGGGTCTTTAGCGCTGAAGAAAGGTGGCTGGGACGTTGGAGAATAGGGAGAAATTGAAAGCTAAGCTCATGCTGGTTCGGGTGCTCATTCAGGAGTCTATTTGCTGCTGTAACAGGTTATTCCCAATCTAATAATGCATTGTAATATTCTGAAGTTGAACAAAAAATGTATTTAAATGTTGTTGTTTTCCATATCTAATGAATGATTTTAGTTTCAAGCAATTTATGTTCATTGCTATCTTCAATTAACCCAATCTGATAATGCATTGTAATATTCTGAAGTTGAACAAAAAATGTATTTAAATGTTGTTGTTTTCCATATCTAATGAATGATTTTAGTTTCAACCAATTTATGTTCACTGCTATCTTCAATTCTTGTTCTATACACTCCAATACATTGAAAAAACATTTACAAACAAACACAAGACAAGTAAACCAGCAAGCAGGGCATTTCAAAAAAAAAATTAGGGGTGTATCTTACATATATATGTGGTATTAGAGCCAAACCCTTCCTGCCATCTTGTGTAGACACTGAAAACAGCATTGCAATTCTATGAGCACAAGAGAACAAAGGTATATTCAGAGAGAAATAAGGAAAGGTCATTGGCAGCCCCCACCTATTCTGGAAGGTCAGACATTATTAGATGTATTCAGGGCTCATTGGGAGACTTCTCAAGAAACAAAAATGCAGCCAGATATTCATGGTGGTGAGGAGAGAACATTTGGTGGTGAGGAGAGATCTTGGGGTAACAGGGATGATAGAGGGAAAGGGAGAGAAAGAACACCAAGTCTTGGAAGAAGGTTTGAGAGGAAATTAGATGCAATCATGGATATGATGTCTCAAATGATTGGGAAAATGGGGCAAAACATAGTGATGCAAAACAATCTACAAGATAGTACAAGGCATACAGGAGAGCATAGTGCCTCAAATCAACAAAGTGGTAATGGGGGACAGCGAACTACAATTAACACATTCATCTCATCTAGGCCATTTAGGCCCACTTTCTTAACTCCGAAGATGCCTCAACCTGATCCAGAAGATTCTATGTCATTCGTGGATAGCCTAAGACATAACCATGCCGAGTATAACTCACTCCCTGATGATATTAAGAATGACTTATCTTATAATGAATTCATGGACATGAAAAGAAAAAGGAATGGCAATGGGAGTAGATATGATCAGAGAGGACCAGTAGTACAGAGGGACTTACAGCATTCCATCAGGAAGGTTACGCTTGCACATTTTGATGGGGGTGACGGGTGTTTAGCTAGGGCTTGGATACAAAAGCTTGGCAATATCCATCCCTTAGATCCATGGCAGAGGAAGAGGCAATTAAGTTTGCCATGTTACACTTGGACGAGGTAGCACGAGTGGTGGTACCATGGCCTAGTCACCTTGGGTCATCGATCTATCACTACATATGATGAGTTCACCACTAGACTCATTGAAAGATTTGATAAAAAAGATCCAGAGATTCATTTCAGGGAGCTGGCCCAACTAAGACAATATGGTACAGTAGAGGCATACATAGTTAAATTTCAGAGGCTTTCAGTGATGGTTACAAGTATCACAGAGAGACGGATGGTGGTCTTATTCAGTGAAGGTCTTATGGAACCACTCAAGGGATGGATTAAGGCTTTTGACCCACCATCATTGTAGGATGCTATGAAGAAAGCAAGGAGTATGGAGTGGGTTGCCCTAAAGAAAAAATTCAGTCCAAACCCTTTATTCACAAAAAAGATAAAAGACCTCACACTAAGGATACTACATAGTAGAAAAAATTAGTCACAACGTTGGATGGAGACACACTTAATGACCTCAAGAAGAAGGGCTTATGCTTCAAGTGTAGAGATAAGTGGTCTAAGGATCATGTATGTGCAAAGGGGGCCATAATACATCAAATAGAATACTATTCAGTTGAGGAAAGTAGTTCTGATTTTTCAGACCAGCATCAGATTTTGATGATAAAGAGAATGAAGAGCCATCAAAAGAGGTTGAAAAAGAGGAACCAAATGAGAGCAATCTTGCCCAGTTATATAGTTTTCAAAAGAATGAGTCCTTATGCACTAGAGGAGTCCTTAAGGGGCAGCGGATGATAGCTCTGATTGATTCAAATGCCACACATAATTTTATTGATGAGGGCCTTGTAGCACGTAGGGGACTTCAAACATGGGAGGTTGATGGATTCAGGGTGATGGTTGCAGATGGATTCACCATTAATTGCACTCGGATGATTCCATAGCTCAACATCCAGTTGGATAACCACGAATTCAAGGATGACTTCTATGTGGTTGGTGTTGATGTGTTTTTTATGCACTTTTCAACACAGGCAGTGCATAGGTGCACTACCTCTCTTGAAAGACAATCTTCCACAATCGGATTGCAGAACACTATCCCAAGGTCTCTCGGATGTCAGGTCATGACAGTGCTTAGATACCTCAGTAGTTTGATGTGATTTGCTGGAATCACAAGGCGGTCTTATGGATGAGTTACAAAGCATGGAAGTTGGGTTTGCAAATGCAGTTTCAAAGTGTTGAAAGTGAATGAACAATGGCTGTCCACTCAAAACAGCAAGCTGAAACTCATCAAGTTCATCTGATTTGGCTTCATGGTGATGCTTTGGATCCTAATCTAACCAAGGATTAAAAGAAACAGCAAAAGGAGAAGGGTTAAGAAAGCTATTCTAATCCTAAGCTACGGATGAACAGTAACAATGGTGGCTGCTAAAGTAGACAGGCTTCCTAAACTGGGTTTTGCTTGGCCAAGAGAAACCTACAGTTGCACAAAACCAGTGCAATCTTCTAAGGACTGCAGATTTTCAGATTACACACACACATAAGCACATGTAATTGAACTAAGTTGCAGCATTGGAGTAAAGGAGCCCAGGCTAACTTTGCACAGCAGCTTGTCATCAACAAGTGCTAAAAGTATGGGCTGAAAGCTCATCAAATACCAAAACAGCAATTTCCATTATCACCTCCATTCAGAAAACTAACATTAAAACTAACATGGAAGGAAGAACCATGCATGCAAGATGAGCAAAATCAAAGAGAACATCCATAAAATCATGCAATGCTATCTTCTATTGCTGCAAATGCCTCTTACATCAATTCTCCAACACTTACAAATGAGGGGCAAGCCCCTATTTATAGTTTTCCAAAGCCCAAATGAATGGCTAGGATCAATTTCCAACGAATGGGCTCCAAATTTGATTACATTAGTTTCAATTCTACCCCACAATATTCAACAATTAAAATACATTCCTTGTCTTTTCCCTGCTTTGTCATCTAATGACAAATAATTATAGCAATTTTGTCATTTAGCTGATTGCCTTTTCATTATAGCAGAAACTGCCTGAATGTTGTCTTTTGCTTGATGTGCTTGCAGTGTTCTTCCTTTGATCAAACGAGTCCGTCGACGATTGGCATCAATGGATTGCGGTCTTTGATTCGGGCGCGTAAAGCCCTTAGAACATCATCATCTCGAAAAGGCAGACAACTCCCTCAATGGCCCTTCTATAGACCTACTAAGGCTTCGACTTCGCAAAACACTTAAGGTCATATGCATTTATACATAAGTTAAGGAAAATGTCAGTCAAACCTACAAATTCCCTGTTAGATCTATCCATGCATCATCAAAAGATCTTGATATTCATATTTGGAACTCATTTGGACCATAAATATTAACAAATGCGGTTTAAGGGCAATGAAGCCACAGAGGGCGGAAAGACTATGAAGAAAGTTTTAAGGCATAAATGGACGAAGCCAAAATGTACTGAAGACATGGCTCCTTGATGTTCAAAATAAATGAAGGAGGCAAGCTCTGACAACCAAAATGGGCCGGGAAGGGAGGCAGGCCCCAGATGTCTCAAAACAGCCGGAAGGAGGCAGTTCCTGATGTTCAAACAGCCCAAGGAGAAGGCGAGCTCCCGGGAGTTCAAAATACCCAAGGAGGGAATGGCTCGAAACGCCACACGCGAGGGCGTCCAAGAGCGAAGGAGATGGCCACGAAGTTCCCAAACGGCGACGGAGAGGCGGAATTCAAACGGGCCACACGGAGGGGCCGGCCCGGAGGTCGGGAGGAAGGCAACAAAGTTCCTAAACGGGCGACTTGAGAGGCTAACTCAAACGCCATGGAGGGGCCGGCTCCCGAGGTCGGAGAAGGCACTACTGAAGTTCCAAACGGCGATTTTATAAGGAATCCCGGAAATCCGCCACTGAGGCGGCCCCGAGGTCGGAGGAAGGCAAATTATCAAGTTCCAAACCCGGCCCGAGGCCGAGGAAGGCGCCTGAAAGCCCAAACGGCGATCGAGAGGCGGAACCCGGAAACGCTGACGAGGGGCCGGGCTCCTGAGTCGGGTCGCCTGGGTCAAGAATGTTCCAAAACAAAGAAAGGGGGGATTAAAGTCCAAACCAATCGAAATCTCTAACCAAATTTTGACTTAAAACCTTGGCAGCTTCATTTTAGCACATCAAACACATCCTGCATCCAAAAGGGTGACCCCAAAGTCAAAATTGAGGAAACGGAGCGACGGGGTTCAAGTGATGCTCCAAACACCATGAGTGAAGGAATTGAGTGAAGTTCAAACCATCGAAACTTAACCTAACATTGACGAAACTAAATACTACGCACTTGAAACACATCCTCGATACAAAAAAGATTGCTCCCAAAGTCAAAATTGAGGAAACGGGAGCGACGGGCATCCATGGATGTTTTCAAAATAGCCAAAGCAGGACGAAGCTCCGGAACCACAAAAACTTAACCGAACATTGATGCAACCTTGGCAGTTCACTTAGGGACCACAAACACATCTCAGATCCACGAAAAAGTTGGCCCCAAAGTCAAAAACATGGAAACCAGACCGGCAGGGGTCCAAGGATGTTTCCAAAATAGCAAAAGAGGGACAAAGGTCCGGAACCACCGAAACTTAACCAAACTTTGACGAAACCTTCGCAATTCATTGAAACACCCCAAACACATCCCAAATCCACCCAAAAGTTGTCCCCAAAGCCAAAAATGTGGAAACATGACCGACAGGGGTCCACGAACATTTCCGAAACAACCAAAGCATGACAAAAGGTAGAAAGGGGATGGGGGACTTTATTTCTCTGCAGATTTGAATACCCCAAGGTGTGAATTTGGGTAGGGATTTGATCGCTTGATGGCACATGACCAATTTGGGCTTGGAAATGGGGCACGGTGAAATGCATGTATAAAAGCAGCCTGCTTCTGAGCCAAAAAGGCAGTCCCTGCCCATGGGCATGTGCAAAACATGCACAATGTTGGTATTGGGGATACAGATGTGGTGATGGGCATCCAGTGGTTACATTCATTAGGAGAGATCACTCTTAATTTTCAGACCTTAGAGTTGAAGTTTAAATCTGATGGTAAGAATGTGGTATTGAGAGGGGTATCTAATGGAGGGCCTCAGGTTGTTTCTTGTAAGCGTATGGAGAGGCTTTGTAGACATGACCAGGTGGAGTTGGCAGCAAAATGTATAGTCATGCCTGCATTTACAGAGGAGCAGAAACTATCATATCCACTTGACATACAGGCTTTGCTTACTAAGCGAAGCAAGGTATTTGGCAACATACTTCCTGGGAGGCCATCTGATAGTGGGATAGAGCACATCATTGAGTTAGAGGAGGGCACTAAAGCAATAATCACTACACCATACAGGCACTCAAAGAGACATAAATATGAGATAGAAAAGGCAATCAAGGAGCTTTTGGATATGGGGCATATTAGAATGAGCAAGAGTCCATTTGCTTCTTCAGTGGTGTTAGTGAAGAAGAAGGATGGGACTATGCGCATGTGCATAGATTATAAGGCACTCAATAAGAAGACAATAAAAAATAGGTATCCCATCCCACGGATCGATGAGCTCATTGATGAGCTACATGGAGCAATCTATTTTTCTAAGATAGACTTGAGGTCTGGATATCATCAAATCAGAGTTAGAGAGGAGGACATTGAGAAAACAGCTTCCAGGTGTCATTATGGACATTTTGAGTTTCTTGTTATGCCATTCGGGTTGACAGACGCTCCTACTACATTCCAGTCCTGCATGAACAGAGTCTTCAAACAGTAGTTGCATAGGTTTGTTTTGATATTTTTTGATGATATCCTTATTTACAGCAGATGGGAGGAGCACTTGAGGCATTTAGATGAGGTGTTGCGTATTTTGGAGAGTGAATCATTGTTTTCCAAGGAGTCTAAGTGTGATTTTGGCATGACTGAATTGTTGTATCTTGGGCACATCATCAGCTCAAAGGGAGTTAGTGTTGATCCTGAAAAGATCAAGGCTATTCTTGATTGGCCTCCACCTACAGACCTCACACAGTTGAAGGGATTTTTCCGGCTATGTGGCTTCTATAGAAGGTTTGTCAGGGGGATCTCATAGTTGGCTGCCCCACTTACTGATTTAACCAAAAAAGGGGCATTTGTATGGTCTGAATCAGCGCACCAATCATTTGATAGATTTAAGTAGTTGATGAGCACATGCCAAGTCTTAGCCATTCTAGACTTCACCAAGCCCTTCAAGCTTGAGTGTGATGCCTCAAGTGAAGGCATAGGTGTAGTTCTCACACAAAATAAACATCCCATAGCTTTCGAGAGCAGGAAGTTGAGAGGAGGAGAGAGAGCTTACTCCATTTATGACAAGGAGATGTTGGCAATCATGCATGCACTTTCCAAGTTCAGACAGTAACTTGTGGGAGGCAGATTTGTAGTGAAGATAGATCATAACAACTTTAAGTATTTTCTTAATCAGAAGGATCTCAATGAGAGACAACAGAAATGGGTGAGCAAACTTTAGGGGTATAACTTTGACATTGAATGTGTCAAAGGAAAAAGGAATGTAGTAGTTGATGCTTTGTCTAGGAGACCACATTTAAGTGCTATTTCAGTCATAGCAACAAATTGGAAGGAGAAGATAGAGGCTGATTATGCTAAGAATGCTCTTGCAAACAACATTCTAGATGGGTCTTTACAAGATGATAAATACTAGGTGAAGGATGGTCTCATATATTACAAGGATAGAATATGGTTGACTCCTGATTCTAAGGTGAGAGAGCATGTTTTTAAGGCTTTTCATGACACCCCCATGGCTAGTCATCCAGGTTATTATAAGACTTACAGGCAGATCTGTGAGAGATTCTCATGGAAGGGAATGAAGGATGACATTTTAAAGTATGTACGTGAGTGCCAAGTATGCCAACAGAATAAAAACGAGCATACTTATCCTACTGGTTTGTTGCAGCCCCTTCGCATTCCTACTCAAAAATGGGAAAGCATATCAATAGACTTCATCACAGGGCTTCCAAAGGTGCAAGGGAAGGACAGTATATATGTGGTGGTTGATAGATTGACAAAATTTGCTCATTTTTTTGCTATATCAACAGGGTTTCAGCAGTGTAGGTGGCAGATTTATTTTTCAGAGAGATCTTTAGGCTTCACGGGACACCCAGGACCATTGTCAATGATAGGGACAGCAAGTTTATGAGCTTGTTTTGGAAGAATTTATTCAAATTATGTGGTACGGAGCTGACCCCTAGCACTAGCTACCATCCTTAGACTAATGGAAAAACTGAGGTGGTGAACAAATGGGTGGAAGGTTACCTACGTAACTATGTTTCAGGGTAGCAGAAGGCGTGGGTTAAGTGGCTGCACCTAGGAGAATATTGCTACAATTCTACCTTTCATATGTCTATTCAGATGTCTCCAATCATGGCCTTATATGGTTATGAAGCTCCTAGCTTCATTGATTTACTTTTTGCAAATTGCAGAGTGCCTAGAGCCAAAGATCTACTTCAGGAGAGCCAAGACATCATGAGGTCTCTGAGAGAGAATATACAACATGCTCAAAATCAACAAAAACTATATGTTGACCAGCACCGCGTTGAGAGACTTTTTGAGGTTGGAGACATGGTTTACTTGTGGTTGCAGCCCTACAAACATTTCACTCTCAAGAAGAGTGGGTCAGAAAAGTTTAAGCATCGGTTCTATGGTCTTTTCAGAGTTATCAGGAGGGTTGGAAAGGTAGCCTATGAGCTGGAGTTACCCAAGGACCAAAGTGCATAATGTTTTTCATGTCTTTCGCCTTAAAAAAGCACTTGATCGAAATGTGGTTCCTTCTACAAAGTTGCCTCCTTTGGATGAGGAAGGCAAGTTGATATTGATTCCTGAGGCCACATAAAGATAGGTTTAGACCTGTTGCCAAAGATTGGAAGTTCGTGGTTGGGTTTTTCAGAGGGGTTTCTATTTATAGCAGTGGCCGGTATTGATGTTGTCATCTTCAGTTGATCACAGTTCCTCATTGGTCTTCAATTTCGTTCAGTTCAGGGTGTTTGGTAATACACTTACTATTTATAGCAGTTCCATTTTTAGTAAGTCACCTTTGGGGGAGTTGGTTCCAGGCTAGTGTACTTGCAACGACATTATTATCCAGTTTTCAGTTGGAGAGCCTAAGGTTGTAGTTTAATATTTTTTTTATTTGACCACTTAAGTTAAATTATAAACTTTATTTAAAGGGGAAGAGTGGTCATGGAAATGTACCTTGCGCCTAGTGAGACAACTTCAAGTTGTTTTAAAAGTTTATTTAATGTTTTATTTCCTCCTTATGTTGGAACACCTAAAGGAGGGGTGACGTGACTTTTAAATATTAAATATTTCAAATGGAGGATAGGTGTGGGTTTTCTAGAATGGAATTATGAGGAGTTTGGAGTCCATTCGCCCTAATGCCTTATATTATGAAGTTGGCTCCCATTTTCATATTCATGCTTGGATGACTTAGTGAGATGCTATCGGATTTTCTTCTGGTTGCCTAGGCTGCATTGTGAGGACAAAATCCCTCCATCGTATTGGCTGGTTTTGGTGGTGAAATATCCACCCTAATCAGATTTTGGTGTTGATTATCCGCTGAGACTACAGGAGCTTAATGGGTTCGATTTTTGGTGAAGAAATGATGAAGATTTTCTAATATTTTTAGGTGTTTTGGTGTGCTTTCGATTGCTCTTAGTTTTGGTGTGTTATTTTGAAAGTTTGGAGTGTTTTCATTCAGTTTCTGGGTGTTTTGGAAAATGGGCCTAAACTTGGTTTTTCATTCATAGCTCTCTAATGGATTGACAAACTAAAATGGGTATTGAATCATTTGAAGGGGATTTTCTAGCCGATTCCAAAAAGTATAAGAGCATATTTTTTGATTGAGTTTTTGATTTTATAGGCCAGATCAACCTACCTAGGAGGGTCGCCCTCTTCAAGAAATACTTATTTTGGGCCTACAACAAGTGAAGTTTGGACTAGGGTCTTTGGCACTGAAGAAAGGTGACTATAACCATTGGACTCCAAGTATAGCATGAGTGTCTCCCAAATCCACCACATAGAAATCATTCGTGACTATGTAATTACCCATAGTGATGGGCAGTTGTGGGACTCTCTTGGTGCCTAATATTTTGTGACCATCTGCAACCATCGTTTCCATTGTTCACAAGTTGTCTGAGAATTTGTGTCAATTCTTGTCTACCTTTTTGCCATTTCTTCCCTCAACTCTTGCTGCCCCCTGGCAAGGTTATTAAGTATGTGTTGAGTGCTACTTTCGTCCATGAGTTCAAATGGACTCAAACCCTTTTTCAATCTGCTGTAAGAAATATCAAATGGGCTACGATCCGGAATGTCTGAAAACTCTTTGCTCATCACCCACACAGACTAGCAGGAAAACTTGCTTTGATACCACTGTAAAGTGCCTTGACAATTTTGATGTTTAAATTCTGATTTTCTACCTTGGGTACTCTGTCAAACACTTTGCTTGCAACCTCCAACTTGTTGGTAATTTGTTTCAGTTTGTCTTGTTTGGTTTTGGTTTGATGCCAATGATGTTTTAAATGCTTGGAAATGATTGCAATGATGACTAATCAAACAACTAATATGAAGTGCAGCTCTTTTTGTATTTTTCAAATGCATATAAATGAGTTTCTAATGTAAAATGCATACCTACAGCCAAGAGACATTTTCACAAACACTTGGCATGAAAACTAATTCAATGAAAAGTAATTACATATGTGAGACATTTAGTCAAATAGATTGCAGCCAAACTAAACCCCTCAACTTGATATTATAAATGGAGCTCAATGCTGAGGGTACAAGAAGATAACTTAGATTTTTATGACATGACTGAAATTACATTGCAAAGAAGGCTGTCATATAACAGCAATTTAATAGATGCTTCTAACTGGAAATGCAAGTGACTATGCAACTAGTTTGCTTCAGCAACTAAACCCTAACAATACATGACTTCAATCCATTACATAAGCAAATAGAGGAACCTAGGAAAAACGCATTTTCTGAAACTGCAGCCTTGAAGAATAAGCTCGAATCTTCAACTAGATGCCACTCTTTCTTCCTTCTCAGCTGCGCCTAAGCTCCTTGTAGCCCAGCAACACCTCTCTCAGCTTGGACAAATTTTATCTTGGGCTCTAGACAAAAATCACACCCTTCACCTTGGGTGACCAGCCTTAAGTAAATTTGAATTTTATTGAATTTGCTGTATATTGAATCGACCCAGCCATGAGGCAAAATTCATCCTTCACAATAACCAAAATTGATGATCTTTCTTGACTGAGAAATAACTATCAAAATCTGCACATGAACTCCTTAAAGTCGATTTTCTCTGAAGACCAAAATTTGGCCAATGGCCACAAAATTTTGCTCCAATGTGAAAGACTGAAATTATCTCTCACTCCCTTCCAGCTAGGGTTGATGTTGCACAACCAAAACCAACACCTTAGAGTCTTCAAACTCTCAAGCAAGATGTCAAGCATTCAAGCTCTCCAACACAAGTATGTGAATATGCAACTGAAGATGTCTCAAATGCTCTCCAAAAGCTCCTTTTAATGAAATTACAATCACCTCCAAGAGGCTTCTAAAATAAAATATTATTTTATTAACTTAAGTGACCTTTTAATATAATTTTATTTTTAGTCACTTCTTTAAATTAATTAAATATAAAGTCATCTTATTATATTTATTTTTGAGATAACTTTACAAATAATTAATTTAATAATTTATTCCCTTATTTCTCCTTTTAGCCTTTGGGAATAAATAAAGGCTAAAATAATGTCCCAGTGGCCATCAAGAAGTGGACATTACATCTCTTCTAACAACAAGACACTCACAACCTCCTCTAACTTCAACTTGGTAGAAGAAGAATTGATTGCTATCACAAATTTGTCTTGTGAATCAAGCAATGAATGCAATAGGGTTATGCACCAATATTCTTCATCCATCTTCACATCAACTAATGCTAATTGGCTTATAACAATGTTGAAGGAATTCAAGTGCTTAATCACAAAGTTACCATCAAACATTCAAAGGGAGTATAACCTCTTTCACAGGAAGAGTTTTTCACTTGGAACTTTATCTAATAAAAATCCCTAATCTTCTCCCCTAGCTTCTTGGTAGTATCCTCTCCAAAAACATTCGAGAACACTAAATCTAAAAGGCATAAATTGATGGTAGATTTAGCCTTTCCATCGATTTTCTCCCAATCTTGGTCAAGCATTGTCATAGGATTTTGACCAAACACAGCAATCTAGTTATCACAATCTACAAGGAAATCCTCCATCTTGAGCTTCCATAGCTCAAACCTTTGGCCATTGAATTTTGGATCTCAATTCTAGATGTTCTTGCCATCTTCTATAATTGAAAGCTAGAATTCACCTACACGAAGCTCCCACTCAAACAAAGATAGACCAAAATGCCCTCCTCTAATGGATCTAACAACCAGCACAATAGAAAATGAAAGGAAATAAAACAACTTTATAAGCTATGCTAATACAATTATAGAATCCAAATCAAATCAGCAAAATGAGAATAATAACACCACAAAACATAAGGTTTACCTTAAGAAACCCTTACGAGAAAAAATCCAATAAAACACTACACTCTAAAAACAAGATGATCTTCAACCCTTTGTCTAGAGCAATTCTAGTAGCATGTATCTGTCATATAAAATCATGTTCAACTTCATACCCAAGCACTAGATTTAAAGCCAAGAGGCAAAAAAAAGGAAACCATGGGTAGTTTCCAAAAACATGTGCTCTAATCAATGGGTCAAATTGGACCCATGTGCCTCACCTTGCAAATGTACCTCTAAAACAGCAAGTAACTCCCTACATGAGAATCTTGACTCTACAAACAAGGAAACCACGTAGTCAACCCAGGTGCTCCAACTTGGAGCAATCAATTGTTCTTAAACACAACTATATTTGGCCAATCAAAGATGCTCCACCTAGTTTACTTATAACCCCCAAAATCAACACTATCTCACATGAGTCAACATACCATCCAAGTAGCAGGATATGTAATACAAAGAACCTCTAAGATTCTTCTCAGGGTGGTACCCCATTCCAAGAGGAGCCAAATTACGTGACATTAGAATTATTCATATTTGCAACGTGTAAAGCATTCCTATCTTAACAATTATATTGAAATTACAAGCTTACATATGCATAAACTATGCCAAAATTATAATATTTTAAATCTCATATTTGTTGGATGAAAAAACAACATGAGAACCAAAATGAAAACACATAAACAACCAACTTAGCTAACAACCTAACAACTAGGAATCTACCTTTTATTTTTATATAAGATAAAAATGAAAATAAAATTATATATTAAGGCTTAAGTTAAGTTCCTAACACCCTATGTTATACCTATGAATCCTCATCATTGTGCCACTAAAAGACACAACTCAAGAAACCCTAATTAACTTCCTAGAGGGTATTATCACAATAATTGGGATCCCTGCAACCACAATTATTGCTAATGCTGAGGACTTTTGGGGGACCAAACTGACTGAATTTGCCAGTATTCATAGAATATACATGTGAAAACATTATCTAATTGTTATTCCAAGGAAATGCCTAGTTGAGTCTACCAATAAAAATCTAATCAGAATCATCACAAGAACAATTTCAGTGAATTAGCAGAGCTGGCAGAAATAGTTAGGCAATGCCTTGTGGGAAGACAAAATTACACCAAAGCCAGCAATTGGTTCCTCTCCATACGCTTTGGTGGTATATGGTAAGAAGGCTTCATTGCCATTTGAGATTAAACTTCGGGCTCTCCAACTCAATCACTAACTGGTTGTACATAAGATGAAGCCCTGGCAGTTAGATACATTGAAAAGGATGGATTCTCTATGCATCAATACAGACTTAGAATTATTTTATAAAGTTGCCGCTGACGTAATGAATGTTATGGATATTCAAATCAATCTGAAAAGAAATTTCAAAACAGAGATGAAGGCTCCCTGTGAAATTGAACCCAAGACTGGCTAAACTTCAATTGGTTTGCCCTATATCATCTCCTAGGCAGCATTACTGTCACACGGCATTGCTATGTAGATTCCAATTATCATTGCAGAAATTGCTTGTAAGAATTTTCTTCTTAATGAATGACTCCATGACTTGGATTTGAAAACCGACTAATCTCAATTTAGATCGGACACGCATAAAATTCAACTGCATTTATCTCACTTTATGTTGTACGATAAAATTGCACTGAAAATGATATGTGAGACTTGAAATTTGATATAGCTGATCAAGTATCTGATGAGATTGATATACTTCACCTTGACAATCAACAACGAAATATTCCAAATAAAAGAAAAGAAAAAGAACTAAAATCTAGAGGTATCAACTGAATGCAGTTGTTTTAATGAAATGCTGCATTGAGCTGTTTAGAAAAATATACATACCGCCCTTATCGCCAAATCAACCTCTTTTTCACAGTTGTGCTAAACAGCCATCTGGTGCCAAGGCATCATCGCCTACCTCTTTAACTCGTTATAATGGGAGGGTAACAAGAGAGACTCTAATAAAGGATTTTCAGACCAAAATTCATAGACTGTAAGAGACATAATCGTTGTTTTATGTTTACGATGCAACAAGCGGAAACAGCGAGGAGTCGAGAGGGGGAATCATGGAAGGCGCCAAAATGAAGAGTAGGAGATGGGTGGCAATCAAAATGAAGATAGAGATGTTTAATAAGGTTCCTAGGCAATACTCTCGGGTCATTCTCCTCCAGCGGCCTTTGGGCTCCCCACATTATATTTTGTACGTATGTGCGGCACGGCCTCCCACCACCCCTAACTCCAAAGAGAAAAAATGTTATTAACAAACAAAATATGGGACGTTTTTTTCATTTTGTAATCTTAAACTTGTATTATCATGTCTTTTTTTGTTTGTTTTAGTGGAATGTTTTGCTGTAATAATATATGAAGATGTGGGATATTTTCATGTTTGATTTGATTTACGGTAAGATTTTTATTTATAACTGTTTGCTTTTACTTCAATTTTTATACATTTATTCATTGTTAGTATATTTTCATTCACAATTATTTCTATTCATTTACTCTTTGCGTTGAAATGGGTATTTTAGTTTTTAGTTCATTCTTGAGTAGCTTGAGATTGTGTCATTCAATCCTGGGATGCATAGAAATTAGCATCAATTCAAATTTAAATTTTCTCACTCTTTTCTATTAGTTATTATAAATAGACTTACACACATGTGTAACATATTGTTATGTTATGATATTAAAAAATATTCAATGTGTAATTTATTCATATATGAAAAAATAGAAGATTGAGGAGAATAAAAAGAACAATTAAAGCACACTTTGATTTTAAAAAACACAAAAGAATTGCATCTATATATAGAACATCTACATATTTGTGAATGTTGCCTTTGATTTTGTTATGTCCTTAATCATGTAATGTGCATAGGATTATGAGTAGTCAACTTGTGACTACATTCATTCGTAATTAAGTTATATAATCATTATATTTTTATTTAAATAATTAAGTTGTCCCAAGGATTGTATTTAGGTATCTAAGTTGACATGAGCGGCATCCAAGACATAAGTGGGGTATATATATGAGCTAGTGACTAGTTTATTATAATTATATTGTGAAATTTTTTTATTGGCGATATTTGAAGGATTTTTCCCTTCAAAGAGGCTTATTATTCTCAAGTATTTGTAGCATATTTCCTATTACATGCTTCTCTTGTTCACGTTATTTTATTATAAATTGTGTGGTTATTAAACTAACTTGTCAAATGGATTTGACCTAGGAGAACCTATTCATCTATCAATTCAACAACCTCATAAATATTATCATTGGACACTATAGTGAAGGAAATTGTATACCATGCAATTTCATGCTACATAATGTCATCCCCTTTATCTCATGATAAAAAATAGTTTTAAAAAAAAATGTTGACATCAAAACATCTCACGTTTAGCAAAATTTTGATGATCCTTGGTTTTTGAGTCCATTTTTTCCAAACAAGAGCACTACACATAGACGCCTACGCGACATACCATCATCCCATGAAAACTCATGATTCAAGTGGTCATTGGAGTGTTACATTCTCAAGAATCTTTTAAATGTAACCCCCTATGTGCCAATCGTGTTCATTAGAAAATTCGTAATTTTTCTATTTTATAAAAAGGAAGATTCTCTCCCTCGAACATTCACACTACACTCTCGGTTCTGCAACTCTCTTTAATATTTTTAAGTTTTCAAGAAAACAACACTCCTGGACACCTTGCATGTCACTTTTTCATGGTGGGATTGAGTAAGACAACAATATTGAATCATTTAAATCTACTTTGGAGATCTTTTATAGCTTCTTGGTAATCATATTTCATTTTGTTGTCTTGTTCTCATTGTTAAGAAACTTTCTATCCTATTGTTAAATACTGTTGGTGTTAGCATAGTGTATTTAATCTATTATCTTTATCTTTGGCATTACATCTTGCTTGTTTCCAATCTTTATCAACATCATTTTATTAAATATCTTTATCAAAATCAATTTTAGTTGTTTTTGGAGTTGGAAACATTAAAAGTGGGGTTTGACTAAGGAGAGACCCTAAATAGCCAACCCAAACATTTTACTCCTTCTAGTGTAAGACAAGTATCTTTGGTGATATCTCCTACATTTTGTTGTTTTACATTTAAATTTTATAATTGTGGTTTTATAGTGTATTTTCTCTATTTTTGTCATTTTTGCACTTTTTATACACAGTAGTTTCATGATGTATTTTTAATTTGTGCATGTGTAGATTACAAAACATGAACTGTGCTTTTAGTTCTTCATCTGTACAGGATGACAACGTGTCATGAGGATGTCTATGCTACGTACTAGTGTCCATGGTCAAGACTTAGGAAAAGTCACATAAGCATTTTCATAACTTGTACTTTCCATTTCTATTGTCACTTAGTTTTTTTTTTTTTTGTAGAAAGAGATATTTTGGATAGTCCTTTATAATTGGATATATTGTATTAAAATTGTAATATTTTATTTTTTATTTTCAATTATAATCATTGTAAAAGAATTTATCAAACTATAAAGAAGATTTTTTGATTCATCCTAATACTAATATAAAATTTTAGTTCTCAAGGAAGATTCCACATCCTTTTCTAAAATAAAATTTTTATATTATAGACATCACCTTGAAAAAGGTAGATAGTAAGAAGGTGAAGGCAAACAATTTTTCAAGTACACATTCAAATATATCATTCCCATATAAATAAATAAGATTATTTCTCACACTTCATTTTTAAACAATCAAATCACATTGATTTTTTAGTATTTATTTTGGATATTTTGGTTATGAAAATTAAATATGTGGATTCCTAGAGTAGAATATAATCTTTATTATTTTGATTATTCTAATATATACTTATGTTCAAATGTATGTTAACTGTAGATGAGCTAGTTTTAATAACATGAGAAATTTCAAATGATTTTTCTTAAGCATTAATGTTGATCATTTGGTTATTAATTGGATTATGTTAAAAATGATGTAAATATGACTAATAGAATAACAACACTATGATGATGATATGGATGTAGGATAGGGTATTTCCCCCTCCCATTTGAGGAGGAAGAGTATCATTAGAGAGAGGGTTGTAGATTAAGGTGGGAAATACCTTTCAAAAATAGATATTTACACACACACACACACGCGCGCGTAAGGTTTTATATGTAACTAAAGGTACCAATCTATAATGTCTCCATTTTGAGCAATATTGATTTGTGAACAATTAGCCCAATTTTTGAGTTCGTGTGAAGGCTAATTGGTATGTTTGGGGGGTCTCCAAAGTTCTTAGAGGAAATAACATCAATATTAGAAAGTTTTCATTCTTGTCAATGAGCTCAATTGGCCTTGGTGAGTCTAGTGATGCTTTCATAATCATTTTTTGACCTTTTGGGAGCTCTCCAAACTTCTTGGAGGAGTAGGCTATTTTTAGAAAGTCACATAGTTTCCTCTAATCATCATCCCAATTCTTCAATATCATGTTGGTATTGATCAAAATTTGATTTCTATGTCATTTTAGTGCTTTTCGCAACTTGGGTTAATTATTGAGTTATCAATTAATTATTTATTTAAGTTGTCTAATAAAAATAATAAAGGGACAACTTAGTGTAATAGCTCATTAAAAAGGTGTTGATATGTGTCTTAGTTTGGATGCTTAGGCTTTGAGGAATTTGTACATGAAAAATAATATTAATTCTAGAAAAGTTCTTTGTGCTTGAGAAAAAAAAATTATAATATTTTAAAATTTGGTTATTTCTCTCCATAAAAGTTATAAAAGGGGGTTGAGGGTTCATTTGAAGAGTTAGATAATTTGTGAATGTTATTGTTATGCTACTGGAATGAACTGAGTTCTTCCAAAGCTTCTTGAGGATGAAAACCCTCTTGGAGTTGCTAGCTTTGAGGATGAAAACCCTCCTAGTTGGTTAGTGTGGTTTCATACAAAGATCACTATTGTGCTATAGATTGAAGCTTTTATTTTAGATTGTAATGATGGATGTTTTTGACATGTTTTGAAGATAGAAGTTTTAGAAATGATTGTTCAGTGTTTACAAAATAATTTGTGATATTTTGTGTAACGACCCGACATCTACGTAAAATAAAAATTTCTAACTTTTACAACTTTTAACCATAGTAAACGAGTAAATAACATAGTAACAAAAATTTTCTTTTCTTTTCGAAATAAAGTACAACATATAAATATGATTTCAAAGCTTTTCCCAATTTAAATAACTTTAACTTTTCAAATGAATAACAGAGTATGAAAGTATAAGAAGTACATACACAGCTTTAACAGCTTTTTCACAAATAGAAGTAAGACGGTCCAGTTCTTCCCTTTCAAATCTTGGTTCTTCGGTTGTCAAGTTGTGGAGGAGAAACATCACTCGGGTGCTTTTCTGCCAACCACGGACTAATAATGCGGTCCCCCGCACATTCATTTTTCAATGAATGGCCCTCCCTTCGTCGAAGAGATTGGTTGAGTGACCGATTCCGTTAACCAACTGAGCATAGTGTCGTGTCCTACATTACTAGATTCTTGTGTCTTACAATCCCAACCTAGTATATGTGTCTTGGATCACTGTGAACTGACAATGTAATCATCTTCCTAAACTAAGAGGATGTAGGTACATTACATTACTATGGCCATAGTATTTTGGTTCAATAAACGACTGAGTAAGTCATCTATCACTTACACTACTCAGGGTCGATTTGCCTTTGGGCTACCTTACTCTATGCGTAGGCCATGTCCTTCAATGGGTTCAATTTACCCCAGACTTCCTACCTCAAATAGTTTACTGGAAATGAGTCTTTAAACAAGTGTTTACTATCCTATCTCCTATTTCCGGAAATATTTATCCTAGGAGCGAAGCTTCCTAATGTTAACCTAATAACACAAGCTAGGATTACACTTTGTATTGACATCATTTCGTTCCTAGAAGTTAATACATATTCTACGTACTCTCCATATACGGAGATCATACAACTTTGTAACTCAAACAAATGCATCAATCATCACACACAATAGACATCCTTTTAGCACAATGCATATAAAATTAAGTTGATTTAAAACCCTTTAACCAAAATGAATCCCTTCTTTTCAAAACCCCAATTCCTATTAAATCTTTATTAGCCCCTTAATTAAATATATTGAATTGCATCAAACTTTCTTCTTTAGCTACATTATCATTCCCTAACTTTTACCCCTTGCTTAAAATGAAGTCCCTTAAATCATTATGCAATAACAGCTTATCTAACAACACTTGATTGCTAAGGATAATTTATTTATTTCACATCAAATGCAACCAGCAATTTTTAAAACAGTAAAAGAAAGACAACTTTAAGCTATAATTCCAATCAAGAAACATGCCTGTATATATTTTAAGCTCCTTCCAATGTTCCTCTGTCAGCAGCCTTCTATTGATAATGACAAACAATTTCTTCAACCAGAAATTCTCCACAGAAAGATTGCTTATTGATTCCTCACAGTCTAAGAAATACAGCTGAAGAATACTCTAATCCTTTTACTGAAAACACTTTGAAACAGAACAGTAACACAAACTCACAGTTGAAGCTCACAATCACAAAATAAGAACTCTCTAAAAACATGAAAGTTAAGAAAGCAATCTGTGTCCTTCGAATGAAGAATTGTGAAGTATTTATAGGCCGAAATAAGAACAGTTTCCCCATTTCTGGGCATGTAAATTGACAGACAGACATGTTTACTTGGTCAAATCGTCACTTGTCATGTTACCAAACCCTTAGTCATGTTTTCCAAGATGATTCGACCTCATGGAGCCAGCGTTTGAAGAATTTTTCAACTTAGCAAACAAAAACGCCACCTACAGGAACGTTTTGCTACCAGCCGTATGAATTCAACATGGTTTTAATTGCTGCGTTTTAGGTCAAGACTCCAATCGATACAACACAGAAGTTCGTTGCTATTTTCCTCGTTTCGAGTTTTGAAAACTTCTTCCTACATTTTCTGCTGCGCAGGAGCTTCCGCAATTTCACGGGAATATCCATATTTTTCCTTTCAATTTTCAAAGTGTAAACTTTTAAAATATTTACTTTATGAAGTTCGCTTCCTTTTGCAATGTATTTCCTTTGTGAAGTTCGAATATTTGCTTGCAACTTTTCAAATGTTTATTCCCTCTATAAAAATTGTGATTTTATCCTTTTTAGAATAATGTTCATTCTTTTAAACATTTGAAATTCTTTTCCATTATTTTAAATTTTAATTATTTATATTTACATATTTTATTTATAAATGTATTATATTAAACATTAATATTTCTTTATATATAAACGTATTTATATATAAAAATATATTAATTTTAATATTATCACATTTAATTTATAAAATATATAAATATATTATTATTTACACATCCTTTATGTATTGATATATATATTAATAATCACTTTATTAATATATATATTTATACATTTATATACTTAAATCTTCTAGATAATAATACTTGGATATTATTTATATCAATGATATTAGGTGGAATGTGTACATGTAAACATGTCCTCGTATACTTCATGTATATACATATGTATGCATATATACATGTCGATACATATGTACGAGCATATCCATTTGCTTAACGTACGTACGTATTGATATGTCTATACATTTAGATAAGTGTATACATGTGTATACGTACCCATTCGACCTTTTATCACATACCTTCTACTTCGTTCATTCACAGGGAGTCATAATATAGTCAGACTGGCATTTAATCAATCACATCATATAAAGCATAAGGAAGTAAATCAAACTCCTAAGCCTATGGATGACTTTTCTAGACTAACTTATCTGACCTGTTTCCCTATGTACCGTTCATAATGTGTGTGCATGCTCAACTGATTAACTTTACCGGTTAAACGACCAATACCCCTCTCCCAAGTGATATTTCTCCTCTGCCTAGAGGGCTGGTTCTTATTCCTGCATTCACAATTATAAACTCACGGTAGTCAATTGCTCACAAAATTAGCAATACATATAAATTTCACAAGATATAAAAACATCATATATAAATCTCATCATGCATGTTTTTCACCATGATTAACATCAAAAGAACAACATAAGAATGAGACGATCATTAATGTATAGAACTCATATTGATAACAAGGTGATTCACATCTTTATTTATTCATAAAATTGTTTTTACAAACACATATTCCTTATTCAACTCTAATAGCCTAGTAGCTATACAATCGGGATGTAACATACTTCCCCCCTTAGGAATCATCGTCCCCGATGACTTAAGGTATTATTTCAAACATAATAAAAACAAATACATAAATTTTATTCATTATTCTCAAAAGCTTTGAGAATATTTGGAAACTTCCGTAGAATTTCCTCATAGTCCTCCCATGTTGTTGAATCCTCTGTGTACTGATCCCACTAAACTTTACATTGAGTGACATCCCTATTGCGCAAATGGAGTTTATGCACTTCCAGCACCTTTACGGGCTCGAGAGTTATTATTTTAGGATCCTTTACCTATAAAGCAGTCCAATCAATAACATGACTATCTCCTGGAATGTACTTTTTAAGATAGGACACATGGAAGACATTATGCATTTTGGCAAGAGCTGGTGGTAAGGCGATTCGGTAAGCTACAAGATTGACTTCCTCAAGGACTTCGAAGGGACCTACGTAATGAGGAGACAATTTAGAAGACTTTCCAAACTTGATGGAACTCTTATGAGGTTTGACTCTCAAAAGTACCTTGTCACCTATAGCAAAATTATGGGGCACTCTTTTGCCATCTGCATAACTTTTCTGTCGACTGTTAGCTTCTGCTAACTTTTGCTTAATAACCTTTATCTGCTCATCCATCTCTGCTAACATTTCTGGTCCAAGACTTATTCGATCCTCAAGCTTATCCCAGCTTATCGGAGTTCGACACTTACAACCATATAGAGCTTCAAATGGAGCCATTCCTATTGAAGAATGATATGAATTATTATAAGCAAATAAGTATTCTTCCCTATTATAAGCAAATAAGTATTCTCCCCACTTATATTGTTGATCCATGCAATATACTCTAAGTAGGTCTTCTAATACTTGATTTACCCTTTCTGTTTGCCCATCTGTTTCCGGATGATATGTTGAACTTATATTTAACTGTGTCCCAAGTGCAGAGAACAAAGTTTTCCAAAACCTAGAAGTGATTCTTGCATCCCTATCAAAAATAATCTTTACAGGAATTCCATGCAATCTGAATACTTCTTGAACAAACTTTCTTGCAATGATTGGTGCTCCATCAGTTAAATTTCCTGGTATAAAGTGTACCACTTTTGTCAATCGATTCACTACCACTGATATAGCATTATGTCTATTCCTAGACATAGGTAGTCCTTGTACAAAATCCATGCTAATTATTTTCCACTTCCATTCTGGTATTTCATGAGGATATAACAGTCCTGCAGGATGATGATGCTCAGCTTTTACTCTTTGGCACTCAAGACAACTTGCTACAAAATTAGCTGCGTCTCTTTTCATTCTTTTCCAGAAATATAAAGGTTTTACATCTGCCATCATTTTCGTCACTCCAGGATGACCAGAATAAGGTGCTTCATGCACTTCCTTCCATACCAGATTTCTTAATTCTTTGTCTTCAGGTACGTACACTCTACCTTTGTACCTCAACAATCCATTGGTTTCAAACTGAAATCCTTCATATCTAGAATCTTGTGGATTTTCTTCTAGTGCTTGTTTTACTTGTAAATAGTACTCATCATCCTTGCTTTTCTGAAGTACTTGCTCCTTAAAATTGGTATGAATTGCTACTATCGAAGAGATATGGCGTCTTCGACTTAGCGCATCAGCTACTCAATTTTCTTTTCCTTTGATGTAATTAATGTTGAAGTCATAATCTGCTATCAACTCCAACCATCTTCTTTGCCTAGCATTTAGGTTTGGCTGAGTAAAAAGATACTTTAGACCATTATGATCAGTTTTAAGCTCAAAGGGTCTTCCTAGCAAATAATGTCTCCACATTTGCAAAGCATGAAC